>JABJVR010002721.1:0-16928 GCA_025773905.1 Chitala chitala
TGTGTGTGTGTGTGTGTGTGTGTGTGTGTGTGTGTGTGTGTGTGTGTGTGTGTGTGTGTGTGTGTGCGCGCGTGTGCATCAATTAGGATACTTGTAAAAGACACAGTGTTCTTAAATATTTTGTACGTTTTAGGGCTTAATTTCCAAATTAGATGCAGGTTGTGAGTAGATTTGCTAATACCTTTGACTTTATTTTATAAAGATTATCTTGATTACAGCGCTAATTACACCTGTAGCAAGATATAGTGCTTAGTGAGAAAACTCTAGAACTTACTTCTCAAGGGGAGTTGAAGTGCGTCAGCCAAAGTACGGTCTTATTTGGCACGTCGAAATAATGTGCAATTTCAGTGACACTGTAGTCATGACTGCTAACGTGCTGAATTACGTTACCGTACTCTTTGGGATTTCCATTTCATGGATGTTTTGTGGGAGCCAGCAGAACCAATGGACAGCCTGCTTAGCGGCACAAATATTTACCTTTCTCCATCATAACTGTGCACAGACATCGGCTTTCGGTGCCTTATATTTATTCATATTTACATTTAGTCACCCATTAGACTCTGTCAGACTGAGCAATGTGCATGCTGTACCACTAACAGAGTAAAATAATTACTGCGATGGTAACAGTAAATACTGCATTAGTTTAACAGCACTGGAAATAAACAGCTCCTTCCTCATTTGTGACAAATTGCTGTGGTCCAAGGGGCTACAGAATTACCACTGTGAGTATATTAAATCTAATTTATATGTAATTACATTAAATATATAACCAAGAATTGCTTAACTGGACATTGCACATTTATTACTCTATGTGTAACACATTATTTAGATAAAGGTTAAAACAAGTTCAGCAGATTTTTTTAAGGAATAATATAAGGAGAAAATGTTTCAGGAAGAAACATGGGACAGAGGAGGAAAACTGAATAACAGGGAAGTACTGGGAGCTACAGAGAGTCACTGGGAGCTATTAGGAGCTGCTGGGAGCTACAGAGAGTTACTGAGAATTACATGGAGCTACAGGGAGTTACTGGGAGTTACTGGGATTTACAGAGAGCTATGGGGAGCTATTAGGAGTTACTGGGAGCCACAGGGAGTTACTGGGAACTATAGGGAGCTTCTGGGAGTTACAGGGAAGTTCTGGGAGCTACAGGGAGCTGGTGTGAGTTACTAGGAATGACAGTGAGCTATTGGGAGATACTGGGAATTACTGGGAGCTATTGGGAGCTACTGGGAATTACCGGGAACGACGGGGAACTATAAGGAGCTACAGGGATTTACAGGGAGTTACTGGGAATTATAGAGAGCTACGGGGAGCTACTGGGAGCTACAGGGAGTTGCTGAGAGCTATTGGGAGCTACTGGGAATTACAGGGAACTACGAGAAGCTATTGGGAGCTACAGAGTGTTACTGGGAATTACAGGGAGCTACTGGGAGCTATTTGGAATGAGAAAGGGATATAGGGACTTAATGGGACCTACAGGGAGTTATACGTAGTTACAGGGAGCAAAATGGCATTCCAGGGACCTACAGCTAGGGGAAGTAACATGTTCATATTCACCTTCAAATGTAGGCTGACAGACACACACTTTCAGACACACACACATATTCATACAGAGCACTTTTCACACTGTCCATGTGGCGTTAGAGGTTGCATCTGTCACATTTGTGTCACGGGTGTGTCATGCTGGCCCACATGCTGTTAGAAACTCCATCTGTCATGAGCACCGTTGTGTGTGTAGACTGCTGAAAAAACCCCTCTCCCCCGATTGTGTGTGTGTGTGTGTGTGTGTGTGTGTGTGTGGTGTGTGCACACATTCAGTCATAGGTGTGACAAACTCAACCAAATATTTTCAGATAAAGATGCCAAGAGGTTTGCAGTTTTTTCAGGTGCCAGACTGTCTTCACTGACGCTGTTAGTTGAAGTACATCTCATCAGCACACTTTAGTAGCCGTTTAACAGCCTTTTCACACGTCCCACCATTCACACACAGTGTGCCTTTGCTTTCCTTCTCAATTGTCAGTGGTGGTTGCCCTTGCTCTCTCTAATCAATGTCTTCTTGGAAGCCAGTAGTTTCTCTGTTGAACCTTCTGTCCTTTTAACATATGGACTTTGTCATTATGTGCTCTGGCTGTTTGGAGCTCAGTCTGTACTGCTCACTCCCCTTGGAGCTCAGTCTGTACTGCTCACTCCCCTTGGAGCTCAGTCTATACTGCACACTCCTCTTGGAGCTCAGTGTGTACTGCTCACTCCCCTTGGAGCTCAGTCTGTACTGCTCACTCTCCTTGGAGTTCAGTCTGTACTGCTCACTCCTCTTGGAGCTCAGTCTGTACTGCACATTCACATTTATAAGGTATCATGGCATACAGCGTATATTTATTATTTACATTTGGGTGCAAAAGTTGCTTTCAAAAACCAAAGCAGGCCATTAGATGAAGTCTGAGCTGAAAAAGAGAAGGGCTTTATTCCGTTAAATAGACAAGGTATTGAAAGCACGAGTGAAACTCCACTGCAGGTTTTCATTGAAGGGTTCAGGAGAGATTTTCACCATTGCTCTGTTATTGAGTGATTACACTTCATCATGACAAGTCACACACTTAATTATAGTTATTTACATGACAGTGTGACAGAGCGGTGCTATCTTCTGATAATTATGTCCCAGCACAGCATTATATGCCGTTATGATCTATATCGCACATTATGTTATAAAATAGCAGGGTGATATCCATCTTCAGTGAACAATCATGTGGTGCGTGAGGCCACCAGGGTGTGACCCCCGGTTCTGTAATCTCCTGTCAACACTGTCTCTGTCCAGTTAGCACTGAGGGATTAGAGCACATAATTGGCTGCTCCACTTAATGTCATAGTAACGATTAGATCCAGAGTATCCCCCTTTCACTCACAAGTGGGGGGGACCAGGGGCTGCCCCCTGTCAGCCATATGCTTCACAACCTCAAATTATGGGGTGTCGTCATTCACTCTGGGACAGAGAGAGGAAGCCCGCCGTACCTTCACCTTTTGCATCTGCATTGAAGCACGAGGACATTAACGCTGGATAGCTATAGGATAGCTATAGCAGAGCACTGGAAGCGTGTGAGGCACACCTGGAGGGTTTTAGTGGGACATGCAAAAATAAGTAATTTCTCCGCATGTTTAAAGTTGTGTGTGAGGTTTCAGATAAAAATTGTGAGCACATGGTAGTGTAAAGAAAATGTAAACACAGCTCATGATTCAGGTTACATGTGCAAAGGTTTTCATAACACACTGCTCTCCGAGCTAACAGATCTTTGGTCATTCCTAGATTGTCTGTATTTTTATTTAATTTAATTTTTTTTGTTGCCATGGCAGCAGGGTTAGGTCCCTGGCCATCCTTCCAACTCTGATGTATCTCCTTGTCCTGAACAAGACTGACAGTAACGGCCAGTGTTTGCTCTGATTGTACTTGGTTATATCATTAAACCCCGTGATCCCGGATGAGCTGTCCATAAGCTAGTTGAACAGAGAGGCCTCCGGCGCTGCGTAAAGTGCTTTACATTAAACACAGGGACAGGCTTGGAACCAATATGTGCTAATTTCCAGATGATTACAGGAACGTCTTGTTATTCCTGTTACAGATGTAGGATCTGAGTGGCAGTTACTCCAACGTGATAATCCAGTTTTCTTGGATTCATAGAAATTTTGCTATTTTCAAAATTTACTGCCTTTAATTTTTGATATCCAGATAGGGACTGTGGGTATATCACTAATTATTCAGCAAAAAACGAGGCAGGCACTTTTTTTTTGAGACTCTCTCTTCAAAAACCTACAAGTGAAAACTTTGGACTTGGGGCTTTCTAAGGTCACTGTTGACGCCTGCTGCACTCCAAGAGAGTTGGAGTTTGGTTTTGGAGGATGAAGCTGATTTACATTCAGCGCTTGTAGACGAGAAGGACGTAATGCACACCAAAGCTACTAAGCTAGGGAAGCTGAGGGCGGTGCTGTGAAAGAACCGCGCGGTCTGAGGAAACATCTTCCTTCTTCTGCACTGTCGGTAATTGTGACGTGAACATGACTAACCTCGAACACTTGCGGATTAGAACCTACAAGATCAACGGCAAAAGCACGCGGTACGCCAGCCTTTCACTGATGGCAAACCAAACGTCCTTCATGCATAAAAGACAGCAGAAAAAAGTTGTGAGACAATCGCTGGGTGACTGAGCAGTTCACAGCACATCAAAACCCAACATGACTTGGGGGACGGGGGGATAAATTAAAACAGTGCATTTTCTCAAGAGCTGTTAAGACTGCTGACAGCAAAAATAAATAAAACCGAAAAGCTCCATTAATGACGCAGTGTAGCATTCGTTTTAATGTGCATCAGGCTATGGTGAGAACTTCAACCTTCAAAAAAAGTGCTTGCAGTGGACATGTCCATCAAAGCAGTTTCCTCCCTTTTGATCCTCCCTGATGTGGTTTGATTTGTGGGGACTGCCCTGCTGCCAGATGCCCACTGTATCTCTCTACCTTCCAGAGGTTAGCAGCCTTTATTATTGTGTCAAGTACGTTATTAAATGATTGCATCCCTCCTGGGGTCCGCAGAAGGGCCTTAGCCAGAGCAGAAGATGAATAACGGCCTCGGCTTGGAGGCTCAGGTCCTAGCGTCGTGTCCGTTATCATGTCTTTATTTGTTTCTTCACACGTCCCTCTGTGGGCTGACGTGTGCTGAGCTGTGATTGTAGCAGATTAAATCAGTGTGACTCACTGAACGTGTGGGAAACAGTCCCGTGTTCACGCTGAAGACGCTTTGGCATGATTCAAGATTCAAAGATTTTTATTAATCCCAGAGGGAAATAGCTTTGCCTTGTGACAGCTGCTCCGTACTCAACAAGAAATAAAAAGAGCCACACCAGCACAATAAATGCAATACTACAATAAATATAAATGAACATATGTTAATATGAGTAGTGCTGTGAAAAGTGATTGTCCAGATGCAGTCCAATGTCAGTACCAGTACCAGTACTAGAAGAAAAGACATTGTGTGGCGTTCGCTGGACTTGGCATCGGTCAGCATCTGGCTGAACGGGCTTCCAGCCCTCTTGATTAACTAGTTTAGTCTGTTAGCGTCTGCTGCCCCAGCAGGCCACAGCACAGAAGGCTGCGCTGCTCACCGCAGTCTCCTCCTGCAGACTTTGAAGGACCTAAGCCTTCTCAGAAAGTGAAGCCGGCTCTGGCTTTGTTTGTAAAGTGCCATTGAGTTTATGGTCCAGTTCCGTTTACTATCCAAGTGCACTCCCAGATATTTGTATTTTGTAACAACCTTCACCTCCTCACCCTGGATAGAGAGAGGAGTGATTGATGTTGAGTTGGAGGTGATTGAGCCCACACCAGTCAACAGAGTTGTCCACCACTGACTGGTGCTCCCTGGTGTCTCCACCCTGTATACATCTGACAACCACAGAGTCATCAGAGAACTTCTGAAGATGACAGGACTCTGAGTTGTATCTGAAGTCTGTTGTATACAGGGTGAAGAGAAATGGAGACAGAACTTTCCCATGTGGATTCCCGTGCTGCAAACTTCAGTGTCAGACACACGATCCTGTAGGCAGATGTACTGGGGATGGCCTGTCAGGTAGTCCGTAATCCAGGAATCCAAGGGAGTGGCCACCTGCATGTTTATCAGTTTCTCCCCTAGCAGAGCAGGGCTGATGGTGCTGAAAGCACTGCAGAAATCAGAGACATGATCCTCACGGGGCCCCAGGCTTGTCCAGGTGGGAGTAGGTGCAGTGGGGCATGTGGGGCATCGTCTGCACCATGACTGCTGGGATGGAGTCACACAGCATCATGTCCTCTTTGAACACCGAAGCGTCACTGATTTTGACACTTTTTTTCACAAGGGCAGAAAATGAAGTACCCAAATGGAAGGAGTGCGTGACCGTCCCGTGTGCCTTTCCTGTGCTCTTCTGTAAGCACCAGCAGGACATTACGCACACATTAGCATTTGTTCTTCTTGCTTGTTTTGTCATTATGACCGGAAAGCTTATAGTGCTGTTGCCATAGTGACCAGGGTCTAACACAGATATGTTTAGACTTACAAGCAGAGCCATACAAATGGGAATAAAGAACACTGAAATCATGGGTCAGTTTTATCCACAATTGATGGGTAACTATGTGAGTACACACACACACACACACACACACACTAAGGTCTCAAACTGAGTGTCCTCAGTGGTAATTATGGCCAAGCTTACAAGCCTTGTTTTGCAAAGCCAAAATGTGGTAATGACATAATGCAATGACAATGATCTCAAGAATGACTGTAATGGGTGCCTGTAACATGAAATCACATTGCGGACTAACACTATAACTCTGTGATGCTCTCTGGTATCTAATCAATATGGAGCACCATTCTGACTGCAACACTGACTCCACTGGGATGCTGGGACGTTCTCTTTCACAGTGCAGGTCCACAACACCGGCTTTGTCATGAGGTGGAGTGTGAAGGACAGGTGACCCAACGTGGGCCGTTACAGAACAGAGCGAGTACAGCTCAGCACCGCTGGACTTTTCCTGACGAGTTATTAGAAAGGGCTTCCATAACACCGAAGCAATTATTACAGCTAAAGGCAGGTGAACATGCTATTAATATTGTTTCATAAATGTACATGCCACATAACTCTTGGGTACAGCGTAGTTTGATTCATATTTAATTCTGCTGTTCTCTGGCGTGTCCAACGCCAAGTGGCTGTCAGAAGGCTCCTGGGTTTGCTACTAGTTTATTGTTTAGAGCATGGTGTCTATAGGGCACAGTCTCTTTAGTGCACAGTGACTATAGAGCACAGTCTCTTTAGTGCACAGTGACTATAGAGCACAGTCTCTTTAGTGCACAGTGACTACAGAGCACAGTCTCTTTAGCGCACAGTCTCTTTAGCGCACAGTGTCTTTAGAGCACAGTCTCTTTAGCGCACAGTTTTCTTAGAGAACAGTGACTTTAGAGCACAGTCTCTTTAGCGCACAGTCTTAGAGCACAGTGACTTTAGAGCACAGTGACTTTAGAGCACAGGCTCTTTAGAGCACAGTGACTTTAGAGCGCAGTGACTTTAGCACACAGTGACTTTAGAGCACAGTCTCTTTAGCGCACAGTGACTTTAGAGCACAGTCTCTACCACACAGTCTCTTTAGTGCACAGTGACTTTAGCACACAGTGACTTTAGAGCACAGTCTCTTTAGCGCACAGTGACTATAGAGCACAGTCTCTTTAGCGCACACTGTCTTTAGCACACAGTGTCTTTAGAGCACAGTCTCTTTAGCACACAGTGACTTTAGCGCACAGTCTCTAGCGCACAGTGACTTTAGAGCACAGTCTGTAGCACACAGTGACTTTAGAGCACAGTGACTTTAGAGCACAGTCTCTTTAGCACACAGTCTTCTTAGAGCACAGTGACTTTAGAGCACAGTCTCTAACACAGTCTCTTTAGCGCACAGTGACTTTAGCACACAGTGTCTTTAGAGCACAGTCTCTTTAGCGCATAGTGACTTTAGCGCACAGTGACTTTGGCACAGTGTCTTTAGCGCACAGTGTCTAACACACAGTCTCTTTAGTGCACAGTGACTTTAGAGCACAGTGACTTTAGAGCACAGTCTCTTTAGCGCACAGTGACTTTGGCACAGTGTCTTTAGCGCACAGTGTCTAACACAGTCTCTTTAGCGCACAGTGTCTTTAGAGCACAGTCTCTTTAGCGCACAGTGTCTTTAGAGCACAGTCTCTTTAGCGCACAGTGACTTTAGCGCACAGTGACTTTGGCACAGTGTCTTTAGCGCACTGTCTAACACAATCTCTTTAGCACACAGTGACTTTACTGCACAGTCTCTAGCGCACAGTGACTTTAGTGCACAGTCTCTAGCGCACAGTGACTTTAGAGCACAGTCTGTAGCACACAGTGAGTTTAGAGCACAGTGACTTTAGAGCACAGTCTCTTTAGCGCAGTCTTCTTAGAGCACAGTGACTTTAGAGCACAATGACTTTAGCACACAGTGACTTTAGAGCACAGTCTCTTTAGCACACAGTCTTCTTAGAGCACAGTGACTTTAGAGCACAGTGACTTTAGCACACAGTCTTCTTAGAGCACAGTGATTTTAGAGCACAGTGACTTTAGAGCACAGTTTCTTTAGCACACAGTGACTTTAGAGCACAATCTCTTTAGAGCACAGTCTCTTTAGCACACAGTGACTTTAGCGCACAGTGACTTTAGAGCACAGTGACTTTAGAGCACAATGACTTCAGTGTGTTGCGTGCGTGTAAATTCACTTCAGTTTTTGGACACGCTGGAGAGAGACACAAAGTAAGGTATCATGATAGTATTGCTGTTGCTGCTGTTGTCGGACGGTAACACGCCCCCTCTTCGTTCCCTGCATCCCCCCCCCCCCGCCTGCCTGGAGGGCCCTGCCACACTAGGCCCTGAGAACAGGCTTGTTGACGTCTCATGCCTGACTGCACATATAAAGTGCTCCTTTTAAGGGGTTACCTAGATGCCCCTTTAGGGGATTCTGGGTAAACCCCAGAGCTGGAGACTGATGATTTATTGCCAGGCAGGCAGAACCATTACCGTTGTGTTTTAGAGATGGGCTTTATCGATTGTGCCCCCCCACCCTTACCTATTTGTTATTCAGTACTGCGGTGGGGGTGACTACTCTTGGTATGTATTACGCTTTGTCACTGTAGCCTTTATAACTAATGGTATGATATGTTACACTGCATAGTCACTGGGTCAAAGGTCACAGCGTAAGTGTATGGTGTTTACCTTAGTGATTAGGAGCAAGAAAAAAATAAAACAAATTGATTTATTCAAGGGGTAAAATAAGCACCTGTAATTACAATGTTTCAAAAAGGGACTTAAAAAACAGCAATTAAAACAGTGCCAATAAGAATATTTATTTGTTTATTTCATTTGCCTTTAGAACAATACCAATACCAGTGTAACAGAGGTAGTTACCTTTAAAAAGTAAATGAGGAAAGAGAAAAATGGTTGTCATTATTGAATAATTAAAAACTGACAGGTGCATTATTGTATGCAAAGTCCTAATGAATTTAACATAAATATTAATGTCTTAGGTGTATTATTTTGTAAATTTACAGTCACTTGTAACAAATCTAAATATTGATAAGCACTTTTTGTGAAGTAATCAAAATGAAAAATCAGGATGAAAAGAACATTCCTGACATCACCAAGGACACCAAAGGCAACACAATGGTGTGATGGTCCGTCCAGGTAATGCCATTTAGACCTGTGCTCTGACTGGCTGAAACTGAGAGGTACATAGCAGTACACAACATTGCTTAATGAGATCTGACAGGGGAAAAAGGTAAAGTTTTTATGTGGCTCCCCCCTAGATCCAATGCCCTATAAATAGTGCAGTTTCCACAGACAACCCCCCCTCACCTGTGCACACAACTCCGGCGCCCTGGGATTTCTATCCAGAGAAAGCACATTATGTAGTATCCAATCATATCCACAGACGCAAAGACTAAAAACGCTAACCTCTCAAACATACAGTCACACGTGTCTGTCCATGAAACACTCGTGCCTGGAGCCTAAACCAGGATTGTCCTCCTGTGCTTTAACATATGATAACATGTTCAGTGGATGCGTGTGATTTGCTGCAAACAAAATGACAGATAGGGTGAAATATTAACACTCAGCTTGTATCAGTGTTTTTCAGTGTGTAGTTTATTCTATAATGGGGCTGTTGTTAGTATTATTATTATTATTATTATTATTATTATTATTATATTAAATTATTTCCAAATGAAGATATAAATTCATTCCATGTTGATTTCATGCCTGCCTAATTCCACCAAAAATTTTAACACAAAGAAAAAGGGTAATTAAAACTAATCATCATTCCTTTTAAAATATGTAATGTTCTTGGTTTAAAAGTAAAAAACAAAAACATAATAAACATCCAGGTAAATGATTAAATAATATCTGCCTCGCTCCAGTTTGCTAAACACAACAGAAGGTAATTCCCTGGCCTGAGGTTCCCTGTCCTGGCAGTGTGACACATTGTTACGAGCCAGGTCAATAGTAACGCACGCAGGCTGCAGCCCCCGGGGTGTGCCTGAGCATACCTAATGATTTCACCTGTGCTCCGTGTGTCACTGTGTTCTTATAAAGGCGTTCATTAGCAGACGAGCCAAGTCTGTGTCATTGTGAGTGAAGGGTACCTTTTACTGGGGCACCATTAGCTTTGCTGTACAGGACAGCACTTGTGCACTGTTGAGTACAGGACAGCACTTGTGCAGTGTTGAGTACAGGACAGCACTTGTGCAGTGTTGAGTACAGGGCAGTACTTGTGCACTGTTGAGTACAGGGCAGTACTTGTGCACTGTTGAGTACAGGGCAGTACTTGTGCACTGTTGAGTACAGGGCAGCACTTGTGCCGTGTTGAGTACAGGGCAGCACTTGTGCCGTGTTGAGTACAGGGCAGCAGGATTCCCATATCGCCTGAACATGTTTATACTGTGCACTGTCCTCTTACTCTTTTGCAAGTTGCTTTGGACAAGGGTGTCTGCTAAATTAATAAATGAAATAAATTATATGAATTAATAATCTGTTTGCTGGATGTTTTTTTTTTCCAGAGGATGATTTAATCTTTAAAACATAATTAAGGGAGAAAGGATACAGTTTTAATTAAGTTAGAGGTGTAATTATAAAATAACTTTTGTTGCAGCAGGCTTCTTATCAGAGACTGAATTGGATTATGCTGTTAGGTGTGTTTCATAACTAGCAAATTTATTTTAAAATAATACGAGTCAGTACTTCTCAATAAAATAGTATATTTCTAGTAGCAGTAAAGCATTAAAGGTAGCCTTAATCACCCCAAACTGATGCATGTCTACCTGCGTCCTCCAGGTAGGCCCACCCTAGTCCATGCTTTGTAATGCTGTAGCATTTCAGCTGAAGGCTGAACAGCTGCTCTTTGGATGCACCTCCAACATCTGAGTGAATGAGTGCTGCACTTGACCCTGGATGATTTCTCTGTGGACACCTTTTATATGAAATGTGTACTGATTACTCATACAGACTTCTAACGTTCTCAGTCTGTGTGTATTTATATGGCTTTTTATATAATTATGTTAGACATTTAAAGGTTATCAAAGTATTTCTCTTCCAGTCGTCTCCTTTCTTCAATTACTAACAGTGCCAAAGACATCATGAAAAGTTCAGCATCAGCTGCAAGTTTCTGCTTTCTGCTACGTTTGTGTGCTCTGTGAAACTGTGTTCATATTCTGGGAAGTGTGCTAATACATTCAAATGTGTAAAACATTGTTATAAACGGTTACCTTGCAGCGTTACACCTTGTGGTGTATTAAAATATTCATAAAAATGTGGACTTGTGAGTACTCAAGTACATGGGGCCTATATGGAAGTGTGTGTGTGTGTGTTTGACGGCTCATTAAGGAAGCTCTGCTGCTGCTGACGTGTCTTCAGTACAAAGGCCATCATTTCTCTGATAGTTGTGATGTCCACCACCGTAGATCAGTCTTTATTGCAAAATAGCATAATAATTTAGGAAATGACTGAACTGTGTAATTTTTGTAGCCCGTGAAGTTTGGATGAAACATGTCAATCAGCCTTTTCCCTAAAATAGCCAGCATTGCAGTGTTGGTGTAATGACTCAGACACAGTTCCCATGTTCCACGTGGGAAGTTAAGATTGATATAAAGGTTCACGTTTCTTCGGTCACTTGATTCCATTCTGTGCTGCTGCCGTTGTGTTTTGTCCAGGTTATTTTAATAGCAGAGAGGAGCGATTCTGGAGTAGGCTTATCTTTACAAAATTATTTTAGTTAATTTTAGTAAAAACTAGAAAAATACAGCACAATAATTATTTTGTTTATTCTTTATAAGTTTTGAGTAGCAGTGTACAAGAGAAGGTATGTAAGATAGTTGACCGGAGTCCACGTGCACATTTCCCATCCTCTCTCTTGTGACTGTCTAGACTACATAACTGTCATCGAGTGAACTAGAATCCCAAAAGAAAAATGCTTTTGTCTTCCTCATTAAAAAACACTGACACTCAGTAGATGAACGAAAGGTCTATTAATCAATCTTTGAAGCAAAGGAATTCCTTTGTTGAGAGGGGGGGCTTTTATCGGGCCCCAGAAGGACTTTGGAATGATATAGTGCTGTCTCAACACTCCTTTGATTCTTTGTCAATTATAGATAGAGAGCAAATTGAGTATCCTGCAAATGAGAAAACATGGGAATAACAGGGCTGAAATCCAGGCTACGCCATTTAGTCCGACATGCCATGTAGTCCTCGCTTTGACACAAGAGTGACGTGTCAAGGAAAGGTGAAAATGCACGAGCAAAATCAGCTCACCACCGCTCTATTAAAAACACATTTCATCCAAAGTGTTCATCACATTTGTTCTCGTGAAATGATGCAGATTGTGCACCGAGCGTGTTGCACCATTCTGCACCGAGCGTGTTGCACCATTCTGCACCGAGCGTGTTGCACTATTCTGCACCGAGCGTGTTGCACCATTCTGCTTTGTATTCTGCAAGTCAAAAATTGGTGCAGATAAATTAAATGCAAACGAGGTCCCTCGTTTTAAAATTGTCCTTGTTTATGGTGCTTATATACCAACGTGTAACCAGCCGTAATATGTTATTTACAACCCAGAGTGATGTTACTGTGAATGGCATAAATCAGAATGGATATAAATGAACATACTTCAGGAAGTTTAGCCAATAAGAAATGTTTTAAATGACCTTTTGCAGCAGGTAAATTCAATTCTCTCAGCATCCTGATTAACACGTCATACGGTTCATAATGAAAGTGGCACATGTTGTTTATTTGATTCCCTGGGATTCCCAGCTGTGGAATGAATAAACGGCTCTGAAGGGTTAGGGACTTGGGATGGGTCTGAAGACTCCCAGTTTATCCGCAGCCATGCAGAACTCTTGTAGAAACATCACACTGATCTTCTTTTCCACTGAGGATTCAGCATCCTCCTTAGTGCTTTGATGTTCTCCATCCACAGCAGACGGCGGTACACAGGGCAGGACTGCGGGCTGTGCTGAGTTTACATGCTCACACGATGCTGTGGCTGCTTGACTAGGACAGACTCTTAATGACGAGGGATCCACAGACTTTATAATTAACCCTCTGCTGACATGAACACCTTTTAACAATTGTTTGTAATGTATTGTTGCAGGGATAATGAGTTGAATATGTTTCCTTTCTTCTTGGGCTCTCAAAACCACTGGTGTGGCATTGTACTGTATACTGTGCAAGGGTGTACGCTTCATTAAACACTGTTTCATGTAGGACTGAATTGAGACATTTCTTCTCCTTTAACCTTTGAAACCATGACAACACAAGTCTTTTAAGTGGTCCTTCTGCAGCCGCAACAACTGCAACAAACACTGACAACCTTGCTGATTGGTTGGGCATTTTGACTCTGAAATAATTGAGTAAATTTCCACAAAGTGGCTGAGCTGGACCACAGTGCAAAGGGCAAGTGACAGGAGCCAGCTTTGTGTGGCAGAACATCAAATCGTCCCCCAAGCAGGAGAGGGGAACAGGCCTGCTGTCCATCATTTTATCAATGAAGAGGCAGGTCCCTCTGAGTGTCCCCTATCCCTCCCGCTGGATAAATATTCTGGTGACCTTATCAGTGGTGACAGGGTCGTCCTGGCACAACTTCACAGTTGCTTTGTGACAATGGAACAGGCCTTCTCAAAAGCGCATCCCCGGTGCTCAGCATGGAGCCAGGGGGAAGAGTAAAAGAAAAAGTCCATTGGATATTCCCTTAGATCTGTTTAGTTGCTGCTAAATTATGTTGTGGGAGGAAGTGAGCGTGCTCAGGGGAGACACTGACCTTTGTTCTGTAAGAGCAGCTTTCATGTCCAGGGTGGGGGCTGGGAGGAGCCTGAGTGTCCTGGAAACAGTGAGCTGAATCCACATCCTCAGGCTTTTCCATCTCCTCTGCATTCCTCTCACTGGTAGCCCCTCCCTCCCCCGAGACTTCTCTTTTTTACAGCTTTTCAGTTCCGCCTCATTTCTAAAACCTCTCCACTCTGGACTAGCATGTGCTCACAGAGGCCTGCTTGCTGACCAGGGGGGAGGTGTTTAAGCATGACGTCTGCCAGCACCCATCTTTGTCAACAGAGTGCTACCCTTCAGCAATGACTCGATTTCTTGTTTTTGTTGTTTTGCATGAGAAGATGACAAATGCTGTTCTTGTGCCTCATCCTGATGAAGAAATTACCTTTTGCTGGGCTTCCTTCACATGCATGCTTGTAGACAGCTTCATGTCCCTTAAAGGCTGTACTCTTTTCACTACTCAGATCTTCACTCCAGTTAAAAAATAAATTAAGTGAAGATTATAGTTAATCTGACGTTAAGGAAATTGTGGGAAAGTAACCTAAATTACAGCATATGCATAAAGATGTCTCAAACTTTTAGAGGCGACATGCTGTTTGATTATTTTCATTGGTGTGGTTTTCATCACTTCTATATTTTAAAAAGACCATCTTGGACCCTCTCATTTGTAAAGGCTGAAGAATGCTTTCTAACCTCACTGTTTTGCGAGTCAATTTCCTGAGCTGTAGTTTGTGTTCTATTTGGAATAATTATAATATTTTACAGAGGTGTCCCAACCCCCCTGTCTGTTCTAGGTTAATAGAGCAATCGTGGTCTTATCTTGTTCAGCACCTCTGATCTTCTTGTCTTTCCATTTGAAGCACTGAAGACCAACCTGTATCTTGGTTGGCATAATCTTCCCCAATACAGAAAGCTCACGTCCTCTTAGCGGCTCTTCATATCCCAGATGTTGAGTTTCCTGAAATGATGTCTGTGCTCGTTCTGTGCATTTACGACCAATGATTACCAATGCCGTTCTCTTCCTGGACAACAGTTAGAGCCTAGTTGTGCCCTGTTGTTGTTTGTTCTTTGTATGAACATGTGCCTGGGTGTCTCTTTCATCTGAGTATTAAACCAGTCACGTGAGAGTAACACTTTCTCTGAGAGGATGGCAAAATATCCATGTTTATTCTGCTTTTTAAAGTGTGTCACTGAAGTGTTGTTTTACACATTTGTCTGGTTGCTCCACTTACTTCCCCATTAATTCTGTATTCCCTCAGACAGCAAAGATGTATTAATAAGAGTGATGAATTCAGTACGTCTCCAGCACACCTCCGGTGTCTGTGTCCTCACAGACACAGGCAGACAATTCAGCTTACTTGTCATTTTGTAAAAGCACACTTTTTTGTTGGGAATTTGTTCTTCTTAAACTGGTGATTAGTTTTTTCCTCCAAATGTTCTTCCGTGTTTGGAATCAGAACTCCAGCTGTTTTCTGACACTGGGATGAGAACTCAAATCCAGAGCACGTTTTGTGCCTCTCCCCTGTCTCACTGGTCTCCAGCGTCCTTCTCTGGGACACATCACCTTCAGCACGCCTGAGGGGAGAGCAGCAGGCCTTGGCAAGCTGTCCATCACAGTCCGGGGTCATGTGTGCAGTTCAGCAGCGTAATCCTGCCTATAAATACTTGTTCGGCGCCCGCACGGACCATGGCTGTAGCGTCAGCTTAAAGTGCATCCATGTGGATATGTGTGAAGACAGTGTTCAAGAACACAAAGCTGGAATGAGCATTTCTTGATGCTTTATGGGTTATAAACATATGTTGGTCTGTACGTGCTTGATGAAACAGGAGATTCTTGGCATAGAAAATTGTTGGCTAATGGTATTAACCCTCTGATTACATAATTGATTTATGAAAGGTTTATTATTGTCTACTCTGTGCGTTAAGGATGTTTCTAATTCATGGGCATTTATGGCTGTCTACTGTGATCTGATGAAGCGATGTAGATAGCATGTCTATTGTTCTGCCTGCACTACCCGTACCATCCTGACACAAAGAGATGGTGTGGATATGCACATTTAGCAGGCCACCGTTTCTGAAATTACCGGAAGAAAATTATGTGGAGATGAAAGCTTGTGAGCAGTGACAGATGCTCCAAACATCCCCATATTACAGTGCGTTTTGAGAAAAGCAATCCGTTAAACTGTGCTCGTGAAAGGATTAGCATAAAAGCAGTCCATCACGATGCTTTTAAGACACCATTAATAGCCCAGGCGTCTCACTCCCATTAGCTGCGTCTAACGAAGACGGGCGACAGCATTCCTAAAATCGGTCTTTTTTGCTCACAAAAGGAGCGTGCGTGCGCTGTATTTTCCCCAGTTTGAAGTGAAAGCGCGTTATGTGCACATTCTTATCTGCTGACGGAGGAAAGGAGCTTCGATAAAATCCCATTTGCTGTGGCAGGCGGCCCCGCAGAAGCGTGTTTTCAAGGGCGCCACACGAGATCCCGAGGAAACCGCAAATCGCGTTGGTCACGGTGCACATTGTTTCACGGCAGCCCTGCTTTGTCTCTGAGACGCTCCTTTGTCTCGCCCTGAAATTCTCTTTCGTGTTATTTATTGATTTTTTTAATAGTAGAAGATTAATGTATGTCTACTTTTTATGTGATCAGGCCATAACTGATAGATTTGAACAACTGACAAAGCTCATTAGTTTATTTCAAATGTTAAGGAAAATAATGTTACAGAGAAATACAGTTGAACACACGTGTGTTCTGTCAGTGAGTCTGCCTGTGTCCTCTGTGTATATGAGCACACGTGTGTTCTGTCAGTGAGTTTGCCTGTGTCCTCTGTGTATATCAGCACACGTGTGTTCTGTCAGTGTCTGCCTGTGTCCTCTGTGTATATCAGCACACGTGTGTTCTGTCAGTGTCTGCCTGTGTCTTCTGTGTATATCAACACACGTGTGTTCTGTCAGTGTCTGCCTGTGTCCTCTGTGTATATCAGCACACGTGTGTTCTGTCAGTGAGTTTGCCTGTGTCCTCTGTGTATATCAGCACACGTGTGTTCTGTCAGTGTCTG
>JABJVR010002722.1:0-16926 GCA_025773905.1 Chitala chitala
ACACACACACACACACACACACACACACACACACACACACACACACACACACACACACACACACACACACACAGGGATTCATGTAATACATGCAGTTTAAACAAATCTTTGAATAACACCAGTGTGCAAGCCTTTTCCATTCTAGAGAGCAGTGATCCTCTAAAATTGAAAAATAAATAAATAAAAACAAATAATAATATATCAGCAAATAAAAGTGGCACACAATCCAAAAACAAACAAATTTTGTTCATGTTGTTTGAACAAAAAAATGACCCCCACTGGACCTGGAAATTAAGTCATGTCAATTGAACTTCTTTCTCCTTTACGCAGAAATGTTTCACCTTTTACCAAAAGGCTTCTTCAGTCTGATGGAAGTGGGGTAGATTCTATCACTATATACCTATCAAGGTAGCAGACCTATCACATCAGGTATATAGTGATAGAATCTTCCACACTTCCATCAAACTGAAGAAGCCTTTTGGTAAAAGGTGAAACGTTTCTGCGTAAAGGAGAAAGAAGTCCAGTTGACATGATTAAACGTCCAGATAACTTCACCTGGACGACTGAGAATCTTCATAGATACCCCCATTGGAGTTCTTCTGCATATACTGTATAATGTTAGGGGGCAGAAACAAGACTCAAGTCTCTCTCTCTCTGTCTGTCTATCTTTGAGTATTCTAGGTCCTCTTCTACATGTACAATGTTTCTTCCTCTTCTTGTTGTTTTTTCAGGGATCTGTTGTGTCAGGCCAGGCCACAGAAACGAGCATGGTTCCAAATTCAGTGGATGACCAGTACATAGGCTGCCGTGACAGGATGCTGGACAAGGTTACAAATGGAGGACTCCTGAAACAGGAACTAAGCAATGATGAGCTCTTTGCACTGGCGTGGAACAACAATAGATTGCAAACCTCAGGTCTTGATGGTCTTGATGAATTGCATATCAAGGCCATTAGAGCATACACAAGTGATGTTGCAGCACATGGGGAAAGATTCTATTCTGTTTTCAATCAAGCTGTGCGGCAATATGGCTCTAGTGCTGAAGTCTACAAAACAGACTTTAAGTACAAGTCGTTACACTTTCTGCTGACTGATGCCATTGACATTCTTAGGAAACAGCAAAAAAGTACATGCTTTGATGTGTACAGGGGGGAAAAGAAACCATTTACAGCAGCTCTGAATGAACATGTGAGGTTTGGAATATTTGCCTCTACTTCAACTGATGAAGCTGTGGCTGTAGAGTATGCGAAGGGAGCATTTATCACCCTAAATACCTGTTACGGTGCATATATTGCTGAATACTCATGCATTCCGGAAGAAAAAGAAGTGTTGGTCCCACCTTTTGAAATGTTCAAAGTTACCAATATTACTGGGAAAGAAATCACCTTAACAAGTATTCAAAAGAAAAGCTTCCATAATTGTTTGCTGTTTCCAAGGTATTTTGCCTAATACATTTTTTTATTTGTGTGAAAGTGTGATTTTTATTCTTGAGGGACAAGTAAATATTCAAAAATTGTTCGCTAAAAGAAAATAATCAGTAATGACCTTGGTTTAATTTTTTCTTGTGAGAGACATACATTCATACCTTTAGTGTTTGTATTGTTTCAACGATGCTGCTGTGAAAGGGAGTACATAAAGATAATTATACCTGAACTGATTTTTAACCACTTATTCTTTTCCAGTTCTCCTGAGGAACCATTTATTTCCGCTATTCCAGCGGTTTCTTTTCTGCTCTTCTGGATACTCTTCATTGTTCAGTTTGGAATATAATACTGCAAGGTGAGACTGAATAAGAATAACATCGAGGGTAATGTTCTATACTATGAAAACTGAGTGAAAACATATATTTAAAACCGAACTAGTCACATATATTAATTGTGAACAAAGCGTGTTTTAAATGCATAAAAAAACAACAAATGGATATAACATTGAGAATACACGATGTAGATTTTGACAGAGAGTTCAGATTAATACAATATTATTTCTGCCCTCATAATAATATCAGAGGATGGAATATTTTATTATACCAAATATTTATTTTGTGAAATTTACAAGTAAATGGTTGTCGTTGTTAAAATCTGATGTGCTATTATACATTTCTTTCCAATTTTCTGTGAAAACTTATTTCATTGTCCTGATGTTTTGCCTGTGTGTGGTTTTCAAAACTGTTTATGAGGCATAGGGTAGAAGGTAGACATAGGGTAGAAGGCAGACATAGGATAGAAGGCAGACATTGGATAGAAGGCAGACATAGGGTAGAAGGCAGACATTGGATAGAAGGCAGACATAGGATAGAAGGCAGACATTGGATAGAAGGCAGACATTGGATAGAAGGCAGACATAGGGTAGAAGGCAGACATAGGGTAGAAGGCAGACATTGGATAGAAGGCAGACATAGGATAGTAGGCAGACATAGGATAGAAGGCAGACATTGGATAGAAGGCAGACATAGGATAGAAGGCAGACATAGGGTAGAAGGCAGACATAGGGTAGAAGGCAGACATAGGATAGAAGGCAGACATAGGATAGAAGGCAGACATAGGATAGAAGGCAGACATAGGATAGAAGGCAGACATAGGGTAGAAGGCAGACATTGGATAGAAGGCAGACATAGGGTAGAAGGCAGACATAGGGTAGAAGTCACTCAAATCCTTTTCAGGCTGTAATGAAAACACATTTACAATGCAAAGCTTCTAATGTTTAAGTCATATTTAGGGATATCTGTGCATGTGGGCTGCTATAATAAAAAGTGCCCTTTTTATAAATCTATGAAAGGAAAAAAATGCTTTTTGTTGTACTTAGTCATTAAAGGTGTAATACCATTTTGTACTTATTCACAGATCTCCAGATGTTCCTTCTGCATGCAGGAAATGTCAGGATGGCTGCATTCCCATATTAAAGCTTGCTTTTCATTACTCTGATTAAACGTAAAAAATCAAGGAGGAACTGTAATACCAGCTAGGACAATAACTGTACAATAATGGCATTTAATACAATTGCATACCTTCTGCTCTCGGGATTAAATTAGTTTCACAATATTAGATTTAAAATAAGGTTTTAAATATTATTAAACACATATATTTAGTTATTTATTTTTTGCTTCATCTTTTTTAATGAAATTTGAGATGTCAGCAATAACAAACATTACGTCAAAACAGGATGAACATCATAATGACCAAATATGAACATATATTACAAAAAAATAAATAATAATAATAACACACACAAAAATAAAACTTTAATACAAAAAAATCAAAAAAGACAAAAATAAGTAGGGGGGGGGGGGGAGGATGAAAATTAAAGTAATATTACAGTAACATACGGAGGTCAGTCCGGGGGCAGGTGCTGTAGTGTGTTAAAATGCACAAATAATGGCTGCCAATCCCTGTTAACTCTCCAAGGTCACCTCTAATGGAATATCAATTTTTTTCCAATTTTAGAGAAGACTCGGTATCTTTGAGCCAGATCCATTCCATAAAAAGTTATTGATTAACTGATCTGAAAAATGTTTTAGTCAAAAACACTGGGATACCCTGACACAAAAACAAAAATCTAGAAAGCATATTCATCTTTACCATATTTATACATCCAATCAATGATAATGGCAGGTTCTTCCATTTACCAAAATCTAATTTAACACGATCAATTAAAGGAATGAAATTGGCAGAAAAAAGAGAGGGCATGGAACGCATCACATGAATCCCTAAATATTTAAAACCAGATCTACTTAACTTAAAGGACATTGTTTGTTCTTGGAGTAGTAATGCTAAATCATTTATTGGATAGCATTCACTTTTGAGAATATTTACCTTACACTCAGAAAACGTTCCGTATTGTTCTAACATGGAGATGATTACAGGAAAGCTGGATAATGGATCAGACACAAATAAAGATAAATCATTTGTGTAGAATGTCACTTTAAAAGCCAAGCCAGCACGCTTTACTCCCTGCCATTGAGTAGATGTGCTCGATGCAACTGACAATGGCTCAATCACAAGAGCAAACAACAATGGAGAAAGGGGGCAACCCTGGCGAGTCCCACGAAACAGCCTAAAGTATCCTGACTGGACATTGTTGGTATGGATACAAGCTTGGGGCGAGGCATAAAAAAGCCGAATCCAAGAGATTATCCCGCTGCCAAAACCAAATATTTTTAATACTTCAAAAAGGTAATTCCATTCAACCCGATCGAATGCCTTTTCAGCATCTACCAAAACCACAACTTCAGGGGTTGTATTAGACTGTCCGGGATATATCACATTTAATAGTGTACGGATAGTAAAAAACATCTGCGTACCCTTAATGAACCCCGTGTGCTTGGCCAATATTAGTTCTGGTAATACCCTTTCATGTCTGTGCACCAATACCTTAGCCAGTATTTTAGCATCTACATTTAATAGTGATAAGGGTCTATAAGAACAGCAAAGTGTCGGGTCCTTGTGGCCTGTGTTAAAGTCTCAGGAAATGAGCCATGTTGTAAAGACACATTATAAACCTCCAGGAGTAATGGGGCCAATTTATTCTGAAATGTCTTATAAAACTCAATTAGGAAGCCATCAGGGCCAGGGGCTTTATTGTTTTGCATAGACATAATTGCATGCAAAATCTAGCCCATATTTAATGGGATGTCTAGATCCTCAGCAGTCTTTTCATCTATTTTGGGAATGTGTAAATTTAGCAAAAAAAATGAATCAGATGGAAACTCCGATTGATATAATGAATATATGTTTTAAACACTCTTAATCAAGACTGGATTAGCCACTAGAGTACCAGCAGAATCTCTAATCTGAAGAATATAGCGTGAAGCAGTTTGACGCCTTAACTGATGAGCCAACAGCCGGCCTACCTGATCACCGTGTTCTGATGAGCCAACAGCCGGCCTGCCTGATCTCCGTGTTCTGATGAGCCAACAGCTGGCCTGCCTGATCTCCGTGTTCTGATGAGCCAACAGCCGGCCTGCCTGATCTCCGTGTTCTGATGAGCCAACAGCCGGCCTGCCTTATCTCCGTGTTCTGATGAGCCAAAAGCCGGCCTGCCTTATCTCCGTGTTCTGATGAGCCAACAGCCGGCCTGCCTTATCTCCGTGTTCTGATGAGCCAACAGCTGGCCTGCCTGATCGCCGTGTTCTGATGAGCCAACAGCTGGCCTGCCTTATCTCCGTGTTCTGATGAGCCAACAGCCGGCCTGCCTGATCTCCATGTTCTGATGAGCCAACAGCCGGCCTGCCTTATCTCCGTGTTCATAGTACAGGCTACGAAAATGCGTCAGCAAGCGTTTGG
The DNA here is from genome assembly GCA_025773905.1 of Chitala chitala. Lineage (NCBI taxonomy): Eukaryota > Metazoa > Chordata > Actinopteri > Osteoglossiformes > Notopteridae > Chitala > Chitala chitala. The sequence goes on from JABJVR010002722.1 coordinate 5,279, forward strand.
CTTCATTGGTGGTAAGAAGACCAAACTCTGTCTGCAATTCAATCCTCTGCTTTAGTAATTGTGGAGACGGGCAGTTAGCTATCAGAGCATCAACATATGCAATACTAGTCTCTTGTGTTACGTGTTTTACTTAAAAATGCTGAATAGGAAATTATCTGACCTCTGAGGTTTGCTTTCATTGAATCACACAAAAGGGAAAATGTTACGGAACCAGTTTTATTTATTGATGTGGAGATAATTTGCACCTGTCAGCAGTACATACCATACTGTGTTATTACATTTTCGTGTGGTTCAGTAAGGTTTTTTTTTTTTTTTTTTTTTTTTGACTTCTGGTTCGGCGTCTCGGTGGGAAAAAATCCATTATACTATATACACTGTAAACATGCTGTTAACGGCAAAAAAAAAAAAAAATTATATTCATACTACTGCAAACAGAGTGCTTTTAATGACTGCTTCTGTTTGAATTCTCTGTTTTTTCACATGTTCATCAGTCTCACTCTCGTATTGATTATTTTTTTATATCCAGTACTTTCATTCCTAAAGTGGCATCCTCTAAATATCATGCCATAGTGATATCTGATCATGCCCCTCTCAGCTTAGATATTAAATTAACAGCCCAGGTCTCTTTTCCACATCCATGCAGGTTTAAATCTCTGTTGCTATCTGATGACAATTAAAATTGCCTTGTGAAACAGACTCAGATGATTTTGGTGACATAAGTGATGCAAAGTTTCTAAAGACCACAAAGGGTTAATATTCTTTGTCAGACTTTTGGCATTTGTAAAATGTTTTCATTTTCGATTTAATCATACCTGCAGTGGGTTGGCACCCTGCCCAGAGTGTCCCCTGCTTTGTGCTTCCTGGGGGTAAGAGGTGAAAAGAGGTGAAACTTTGTCATCCAATCATCAATACTGATTAAACATTAAAACAGTATTATAACTAATAGCTGCTTAGTAGAAACATAGTCGATTCCTTGAAAAAATGCCTACATAAAAATGAAACTAAAGGACCATACAGGATGGAGAACGTGAGCAGGTGTAGTAATGTGACCCGTGAGCTGGTGTTTGTCAAATTGGAGCTCAAACAAGCCATTTGCCAAAGGGTTTACCCAGCAATCAATCCTGGATCAGTGATAAGTTGTAAGAAAACCTCACAATGCCTGGTAGTGACATTGTTAGAACTGATTAATGTGATTAGGGGCTGATATAGATTCCCTGTTTGACTGGTTTATGTTCATTGTTTGTTTACAAGGAGGGATTTGCATACCACTCTGTTGGAACAAGGTGAGGAGCTTTTTCTTTCGACTGGACTGAAAGGTTGCCAAACCATGGTTAAACTCTTATGCTGTATGTAGTTATCATCTTTATTGCTGCATGGTACAAGAGGAGCATTATGTAACGCATGGATACTGGATGTGAGAGCAGGTGAACCCAACTACAGAGCAAGTGTGTAAATTTTCAACAGGTTCATCAAAAAACACCACAATCCAATCATTGGCACATAAGCATGGTTTGATAAAATGTCTGTTCAATCGATTGCAAGCAAGAGTTTCTCACCCTCACCTTGTACCAGCAGCCATGAAAATCATGAGTGGGGCACAAATCCCTAATTAAAGACAAACACCAAACGTACACTAATCAAACAAGAAATGAATATCAGATTGAATTCCCATACTCCACCCTGTTAAGTTCTTTTGGTTTCATCTTGATGCATTAGTTTTACATAACAGACAATTTCCAAGAATTCCACTATGTTCCTACCAATCAGCTCTTACACATTCCTTAAAAGGCAGTATTGTACTCATTTACCTTACCAACTTGATTTCATATAAAATCTGATGTCCTGAGTGATTCAATGTTCTTCACAGAGGTAAAGAATCAAAACCCTGTCACTAGTCATCGAGAATGGAAAGGATTGCATGCTTTTATATTGTTCTTGCTGTGGCAGGCTTTTCTGTAAGTGTTTTGTACTTTTCAGTAATATTTCAATCATAACAAAATTGCTCTTGCTGTTTCTGTGTGAGCTGCTTTCGGATGCTCTAATATTCTCTGTAAATTCTCAGATATGTGCTGAATCTGAATAAGAACTCTATGTGTGAGTCTTGTTTTAATACTGGAATCCAGATTGTATCCACTTTTTTTGAGAACTCATCCAGCCTTAGACTGACTGAGTGATTCTAGATAATGAGGCCTTGTTAAGTGATGAATGGACCTTTTTATTTCCTCTTAGTAAATATATTTTAATTGTAGACATTGTTCTGCAAAGTCAGTCTTTAACTGGATACTGCCCCAGACAGCAGTGTCATTATATAATTTTCAGACCTTCCTTAATATGGTTGGTTGGTCATAGTGAAGTCTTATTTATGTAGTTTGCACTAAGCCAGACTTATTTATTTAAGTCTGGCTTAGTGTTTTGCTTTTTGATTTGTCAGGTTACATGCTGTTTTTATACATTTATATTATATTTTATACATTATATATTATACATTATCTTAAAAATAATTGATGATAGTCCACATACACTCACTCACATATACATACACACACATTCAACAACTTTAATTGCCTTACATTTAGAAGCATGTAATGCATGCAGTTTGCAGTTAAACTAACCTCAGAACAACACCAGTGTGCAAGCCTTTTCCATTCTAGACAACAGAGATCCTCTAAAATTGCTAAAATGTTTTACAACATAATATGTCAGCAAATATCCAAAAAGATAAATTTTGACTGTTGGCATTCTGTGTGAGCAAAAAAAAATTATTTTTAAATATAACAATATCTGTCATTTAAAGAACTGGCTAAACCTGCAGTTCAATGAGCATTCTTGTCATCTGCCATTGGAGCTCTGCATGTATAATGTTACGGGGCAGGAACAACAAGTCTTAAGTCTCTCACTTTCTCTCTCTCTCTCGCTCTCTCTTCTGAATATTCTGGGGACTGTCCTACATATACAATGTTTCTTCCTCTTCTTGTTGTTTTTTCAGGGATCTGTTGTGTCAGGCCAGGCCACAGAAATGAGCATGGTTCCAAATTCAGTGGATGACCAGTACATAGGCTGCCGTGACAGGATGCTGGACAAGGTTACAAAGGGAGGACTCCTGGATCAGGAACTAAAGAATGACACTCTTTTTCAACGTGCGTGGAACACGACATGCAATAAAACAGTACAAATTTCAGGTCTTAATGATGTACATATTAAAGCCATTCAAGCATATACAAGTGGAGCTCGCATTGGAAAAGGACCAAAATTCAATCAAGTTTTCAGTCAAGCTGTGCGGCAAAATGGTTCTAGTGCTGAAGTCTACAAGACAGACTTTAAGTACAAGTCGTTACACTTTCTGCTGACTGATGCCATTGACATTCTTAGGAAACAGCAAAATAGTTTGTGCTTTGATGTGTACAGGGGGGAAATGACAAATATTACAGCAGATTTAAAAGAAGATGTGAGGTTTGGAATATTTGAATCTACTTCTACTAATAAAACTGTGGCCGAAGGTTTTGGAAGACCAACACTTATCAGTCTAAACATGTTACGGTGCAAATATTGTTAAATGCTTATGCTTTGATGAAGAAGCCGTGTTGGTCCCACCTTTTGAAAAGTTTGAAGTTACAGGTAAAAATGGGACACAAATCATCTTAAGAAGTATTGGAAAGGAGAGCTTCCACAACTGTTTGCTGTTTTCAAGGTATTTTACCTAATATATATATATATATTTTGTGTGTGTGTGTGTGTGTGTGTGTGTGTGTGTGTGTGTGTGTGCGTGTGCGTGCGTGCATTTGGTTCTTTAGGGACAAATAAATATTCAATGTTCACTAAATGAAAATAAAGAGAGGTGAGCTTGGTCCATTTATCTTGAGAGAGATCGTGTTGTACCTTTAGTGTTTGTATTGCTCTATTGATACTGCCGTGAAAGGGAGTACATAGAGATAATCTGAACTGAACTGAATTTGAATCAATTTTTCTTTTCCAGTTCTCTGGGGAAACCGTTTAATTCTGCTATGCCAGTGGTTTCTGTTCTGCTCCTTTGGATGTTTCTCAGTTTTCAACTTGGAATGTAATAGCGGAAGGTAAGAATGAAAATGTTAAAAATAACATTGAGGGGAATGCTATGCTACAAAAAATTAACCAAAATAACTCACATATAGAAATTATAAAGAAATGTCTGTTGAATATTACATTTTCAAAATGCATGAAAATGGATAGAACATTGAGAATGCATGACGTAGGTTTTGATAGAGTGCAGAATAATTGAGGTACCTCTGCCCTCATTTTAATATCGGAGGATGGAAAATTTTACTAAACAGTTGTTTGCTTCTAAGGCACATAGATAGGTAATACCAAATATATTTATTTTATCAAATGTAGAAGGAAATGCCTGTCAGTGTTGGAATCTGATGCACAATGATGCATTTCTATCCAATTTTCTGTGAAAACCTCTTTCATGTATTCCTGATATTTTGCCTGTGTGTGGTTTTCAAAACTGTTCACGAGTGTCATATTTAGGGAAATGGAGGCACAGATTGAGTCTAATTGCAGATGGTTTTTTTTTGATGACAGGGAAACAATACAAGGAGCTAAGGAAGATTAAATAACAAAGTAACTAACGGGGGCCAAGATCTACACAAAAACTCACTATTTACTCTAATCACTCAACAACTGGCAAAAGACAGATGACAGGAGAAGGTTTAAATAGACAGGAGAAGGTAATGTGACACAGGTTATAGTGATAATAGAATTAGTCAAGAAACCTTGGAGTGAAAATGAATGTGAATGAGGGGGAAAAAGGAAGAAACAGCAGCATCTAGTGGCCAAGGCTGCCCACTACAGGTGCTGGACGTAACAATTAGACAACAGAAAACAGAGTCACTCAAATTCTTTTCAGGATTATTGACTATAATACAAACACATTTACAATACAAAGTGTCCAATAACTAAGTTATAATTAGGGATCTCTGTGCAGTGCGATGCTATTATAAATGGTGCCCATTTTGTAAAACTGAAATGAAAAAAAAAAATTGTATAATTCCATTTTGTATTTTTTCACAGGTCTCCAGCTGTTCCTTCTGCATGCTGTAAATGTCATGATATCTGCATGCTATTTATTGCTCTGGCTAAATATAAAAAATCAAGGAGGAACCGTAGTACCAACTAGGATTATGTTTTGTACAATAATGGCATTTAATAAAATTGCATAGCCCCTGCTCTGTTGATTAAACGACTTTCACGATTTAATATAAGGTTACAGATTTAAATGTTAATACTAAATATTCATCAGATTTTCAAGATTTGAAAAATATATTCATTGATTGAATGAATAGTTGATCTTAACTGCAGTTGTCTTTGTGAAAATAAAATAAGTGCTTTCCATTACTGCTCACTGTATAACAGATAAGGTAGCTGACTCATTTCACAGTGAGTGAGAGTGAGCTGAAACTTTGCATGTCGCATGACTGAGAGCTCAAAAATGACTGTACTACAAACCAAATATCAAATTCACATTTCTTTCTTACACTCATTTTATTTTATTGCATTACAATATTTTTATGTATATACAAGAAATACTTCAATCTGACTGTGGTGGGTTGGCGCCCCACCCTGGGTGTCCTCTGCCCTGCTCCCTGTGTGCTCTGGGATGGGCTCCAGGCTTCCCCGCGACCCTCACCAGGACTAAGCAGTTAAGAAAATGACTGACTGACTGACTTCAATCTGACCTACTGTAGACTCCATGCAGTGACATATGTCTGCCACTAGGGCCCCCCACCTCACTGCAAACTTACAACTCCTGTGAAGATGCTTCTGAAATACATTCACATTAAACCTTAAATGAAAATCGTTTTCAGTTTTGTTTTGTGCCTGTGGCTCTCAAGGTTAAAATCATGACTGTTTTAACATTTCCACTTTAATCATGAAATGAACTGTAAGATTGGAGACAAAATATTAAATTAATTCTCAAGATATTAAAATTATTATTCACTGTGGCCCTAATATGCTTCTGTCTATGGTCTCAATTGTTAAGAGGCTTGCATGCAATAATAATAATACATTACAAAGTAGTTAAAAGCAGAATAGTGTGGATGGGGGCATCCAAGGTGGAACATATATACTTGGATTTCAATCCACTTGTGTTGTGCTCTGCATATTGCATTTAAAATTGACAGAGATATTACTACTGTTGAGACACAGTTGTGTACATGTACAAAGGAATAAAAGAAAACTGTAATAATGGAGCACAACTCAACTAAAATCCTCATGTCCTATTCAAATGACCCTGTAGCATGCAGACTTTGTGAGTATTAGAAGAAATTAATTTGCAGCTGTACATCATTCTTTTATACAAAAACTATGGTATTTCCTGTTATTTCCCAGCATTCAGAACAAGAAATATTCTTACAGTGAAAAACATCTGCATACAGATCATATATCGCATCAACACTCACAGCAATAAAAGTGTAACACTCTTTCCTTAACCAGAATTTCAGGAAAATATCATTTGCATTTTGTGTTTTATTCGTTACTACATTGTTTATTTTTAATTAGTCATCTTTCCCATGCACTTGAGTTGTAAAAATATCTAAAGTAAAATGGAAATCCAGATTCAGATTCAAAACTTTATTGACATTCATTTTTACGTCACAAGTACGCAAATGAACGAAATTACATTTGCATTGCTCGCAAGGTAGAATAAGTAATGAAAATAGAATGGACTAAATAGAATAAAAATAATAAATAAAATATGAATAAAATATGAATAGGATTACAGTACACATAACTCCCAAACAAAAATACTGTACATGTGCTATGTGAATGTGAATCCACATCTTTAGATTAAATTTCAGTTTATTATCAGTGTACAAAGTAAGAGTATTCAAACAGCCAAATGCAGTTTGGCATCTAATCCAAAAGTGCAAAGCAGTGCAAAAATAAAATAAGGTATAAACTCAACGATAGTCTATGAAGAAGCTAGCATGCTTTTAAAAGGGTTTGCTGAGTATTTGTGTGTGTGTGTGTGTGTGTGTATGTGTGTGTGTGTGTGTGTGTGTGTGTGAGAGAGTCAGTGTGATGTTGTGTGCCATTTTCAGGCTGTTTCTCACTTTCGTCCAAGGTATACAGGCGGTTTTTTCCCACCTTCCTGTCTGCTGTAGCGCAGCTGCTGTACCACATTGTGATACAGTTGCCTGGGATACCTTCTATGGCGCACCTGAAGAGGTTGGTCAAGATCACAGGAGACAGGTGAGCTTTCTTCAGTCTCTTCAGGAAATACAGGCATTGTTAAGCCATCCTGACGAACATGGGGGAGTTTATGGTTTAGGTAAGGTCCTCTGTGACATGTGGAGTTGTGCACATCCTCTAGCTCACCTGAATTTTACAATTAATTCTTTGTTCTTGTCAGTTTTGAGGGACAGATTTTTTACAGTACACAAAAACAGTTGAACCTTTCTTGCAGGCTTCCTCATTGTGATAACATCCACAGGATTTACTGAAATTTTCCATCTATGCACAGGCACACAGTCATAGATAGAAAACAAGTAGAAAACAGGACTGAACACACGGACTTGCAGGATCCGAGCACTTAGCAACATGGTCTGTTGGTCAACAAGTCCAAAGTCTAAGTGCAGAATGAAATGCTGATGCCTAGGTCAGTGAGTTTGGAAATCGTCTTGGGTAGGTAACTGTATTGAATGCCGAGGTGATCTTGCTCAATCCTTCAACACTTTTGGAATTCCACAGTTAATGATTTACATAGATAGATCAGCTTGAGAAAGGATAGACTTTAATTTGACTAGCAGTCTGACTTGTAACAAAATCAACCTAAGCTGTCATAAGAACTGATGCCTTGATGGTGAAGAAAAACTTTTTTTTCCCCCATATTCGATGTCATCAACATGAAACCAGTGATCATTATGAAATTATTATGCAGAAAGTATCATCTGTGGAAATTTTTGATCAGCATTTGCATGTGTGTACTTGTACTGTTGTACTGTATTGCAGGGCACCTGTGCAGAACCTCACAGCTAGCTTCATACATCAAGGGGACCAAGAAGCAATGTGAGCTTAACCTTTATACAATTGCAGAAATTAAGATGTGGTTCATGTGGGATGATACTGATGTCTCTGAGGAAGTCTTGCGTTCTGTGAAGACATACTGGGACAGTAACAAATACCAGGTTAGGCTCCATGCTGATTGCTGGAGAAGGAACCAGAGTCAAAACAGCCTTCTGGATGAACTGCAGACTCGGGTACCCCTCAGTATGATAAAGGCAGGGGATGGACCTTTCTCAGGAGACATTTGGGAGAAGTACTTACCCAAACAGAGTCTGGAGGAGTGTTTAGGACCTCTGAAGAACTGTGCTGTTGTTATGTCCTCTGGATCCATTCTAACCTCTGCCCTTGGGAAAGAAATTGGTAAGTGCTAAAACCAACGTTTGTTACGCATGACTGAATTCAGATCTTACAGTGAGGATGGTTATTGGTGTCAGAACTACAAGTAATGACAATCGTATGAATATGTATTGGCTGTGGTGGGTTGGCGTCCTGCCCTGGGTGTCCCCTGCCCTGCGCCTTATGTATTCTGGGATGGGCTCCAGGCTTTCCTGCGACCCTCACCGGGAATAGGCAGTATAGAAGAAGACTGACTGACTGAATACGTATTGGAAACGAGGATTTAGCAAGTGTGCAGTGTGTCAATGAGACTTCTGACACAACATAACAGTCAATAAGAGGAAACGTACTTAAGCGAAAAAAGGCAGCATAAAGTTAGGTGTCAAGTGTTGAACCTTCTGTTGTTGTTCTTTCAAAAAACAATGTTTCACTAATGTTTGTAATTTCCATAACTAATGCACAAATAAATATAACTAAAACATTGTGTAGTGATAGTAATGTGATAGTTATGTAGTGAAATAACATACCCAATATATATTCCTGCTCTGTCACCTTTTTTGAGGAAGTGCCACCAAAGACCGATTGTTACATTAATAAATCTTAAATAAGGTTGAGTGGGGGCAGCTTGTTATGAAAATTAATGTTATCATTAATTTTCATATAAATAATAAAAAGGCTAAGAAATTATGTGTTCATGTGTTATCAATGTTTTGATAGGACTTTGATTTTGCAGCTATAATGTGTAATCAGAGATGTGCTGACCTGTACACCCACTTGTGAAAACTACCTTGGAGCAGCTCGGTTTTGAATGGTTAAATTGAATATAACCAAGTTGAACAGATGCTCTTAAGACTGTGATATAAATGTGGGAAAGGTAAATGGTTATTAAAGAAAAAAGCATGCTTAAAAATAGTAATATATACACACACTGCATATGTACACATGCTGTATATGTCAAACCTGGTCACTCAGGGAAAAAAAACATTCAAAATAGCTGTTCAAAAGATTTTTTTTGTCTTTCTTAAAGTGTAAATATAAGCTGTTGCAATTCTTTGACATAAAAGGGTTGCTGCTGTTTGCAGATGAACACGATGCCGTGCTGCGTTTCAACGCTGCTCCAACCGAAGGCTACAGTGTCGATGTGGGCACCAAAACAACTCTTCGCCTCATCAACTCCCAGGTTAATGAGTCCGAAATATAAACAGGGTAACTCATGGCAGCTGTTAAAATGAGTCAAAATGTGGACTTTCAAGAAGTCAAAAATCTGAGTCATGAAATACCTTTTTTGATGTTATTGGAGTTAAACACCATGTTACATAATTACCAGAACTCTTTATCACCATTGTTGCTGTGGGTATATTTCTAAATTTTTTTGGGTAAAACTTCGTTCAAGCCAATACCAGTTGCATAACAGCTGCATTCCACTAAGATGGAGGGAAAACACCATCTAACTCTTTAAAATGAGGCGGCACGGTGACACAGTGGTTAGCACTGTTCTCCCTGTGCTTGGTGGGTTTTCTTCAGGTTTTCTGGTTTCCTCTCACAGTCCAAAGACATGCAGGTTCAGTTGATTGGTGTGTCCAAATTGCCGTTTATGTGTGTGTGTGTGTGTGATTTCCACAGATTTCCGCCTTGGGTCTGTGTGTGTGGAGTTTGCATGTTCTCCCTGTGCTTGGTGGGTTTTCTCTGGGTTCCAAAGACGTGCAGGTTCAGTTGATTGGTGTGTCCAAATTGTCCTTAGTGTGTGTGTTCGTGCCCTGTGGTGGGTTGGCACCCTGTCCTGGGTGTCCCCTGGCTAGAACCCTGTGTCACCTGGGATGGGCTCCAGGCTTCCCACAACCCTTACCAGGATAAGCAGTATGGAAAATGAATGAATAAATAAATACCACATTTAATTTCTGATGTATATCATTTTCAAAGTACTTTCTTGAATTTCCCTTGAACTATCTTATGTGATTAAAGGTGTGGTTTGAAGCCAAAGAAAGTCCCTTAAAGTTGATTAGTTATATAGTTTACTATCCTGTACAATGAATGAATACATGAATGAGTTTGTTCACATACTTATGTAATTTGTTTCCTGTCTTCCATCCCAAAGCTGATGACATCTAATAGAAGGACATTTCTCAGTGATACTCTCTATACCACGGGAGTGTTAATAATGTGGGATCCTGCTCCCTACTCCAAGGACCTCTATGAAGTGAGTGTTGCCCAACTCTGTTGACTAACAGAAAGAGCTCATTTTTATTTTCCTTTGTGCATTGCATCATCTTCTGTTCTTTTTGTTTTGTTGTTCTTACATTCTTAAATATACAGTCACAATGTTTAATAAAACTCTCTTCACAGTGGTACAAGAATCCAGATTTCGACTTCTTCCAGACGTACCAGGAGTTCCGGAAGCTTCATCCTCAGCAGCCGTTCTACATCCTGAGCCCTAGTTTCCTGTGGAATCTGTGGGACATCATTCAGGAGAATTCTCCTGTAGATATTCAGCCCAACCCTCCTTCCTCAGGGATGCTGGGTGAGAATCGGTTTTCAGTAATGTTTAAGTTCATTTGATCAAATGAGCCAATCAACCAGGTCATGTTACATGCATGATTTATCACCACAGACAAATAGCTTATGGCGTATTTTGGGCTTATCTTGTCATTTCAAGGTATTGTAATGATGATGAACCTGTGTGAGAAAATCAGTGTCTACGAGTTTTTGTCATCAAAAAGAAGAACCGATCTCTGTCACTATTTTGAGAGGGAATACAATATGCAGTGCATGTTTGGACATTATCATCCTCTGATGTTTGAGAAGAACCTCATCAAAGGACTGAACAAAGGCAACGACAGTGACATCCACACCTTGGGAAAAGTGACTTTAGATGGATTCCCACGGCTGAACTTTTCTAGAAGGATGAATTGCAACCAGCAGAGAGTACAGTACTTTCTGGAGAGGGTTCCATAGTTATCACACAGCTTTGCACTAAATTAGTACAGAACATTGATACAGTTCAAACCAGTTTAGTCCCAATCTACAGCCTTAAAAATATCCCAAATACTGCAAACACAATATAACAGCTGTTTCCCTCTGTAGAATACTAAAAAAAAAATTTTATGGACTGACCTCTGTATCACCTATTCTGACCCATGCAAATTAGTGCTGCTTCATAATAGTTTCCACAATGACCACAATCCTTTTGCATAATATTCAATTCAATTCAATTCAATTTATTTTTATATAGCGCCTTTCGCAACAGCATGCCTCAAAGCGCTTTACAG
>JABJVR010002723.1:0-16924 GCA_025773905.1 Chitala chitala
TGTGTGTGTGTGTGTGTGTGTGTGTGTGTGTGTGTGTGTGTGTGTGTGTGTGTGTGTGTGTGTGTGTGTGTGTCTGCTGCCCAGAAGCATTCCATTCTCACACTGTGGTCGAACTGAGCACAAATCAGCAGTCGGTACCACACAACTCATCCATCTCCACGGCATATTTACTTGTGTGTGACCTGTGTATAAAAACACTCTTGTACAGAGGATGTTCTATTTGGCAAAAAAAAGACAGTTAACAACCTATAAAGAGAGCCAGGAAAGAATAACAAAGCGTCTCTGACACGGAATCTTCTTCCCTGCCCAGATCAAATCTGGTTGATATACAAACTGCTCTGGTAATGCACGAAAGGAAGCCGCATGAATCTCGCACTTCAGAAAGCTCACACCCACCCGTTTCCATTAGTCAGTTTGGGGATCTGCAGGGTCCGCCAGCATGCACCGGACACAAGGGGTGGCATGCTACACGGGATGTCTGCGCGTCATAAGGCACCTAAATTCATTGGTTTTTACTTAATAATGCTTTTATCTACAGTTAAAAAAAAGGACGGCATGTGGGGGAAAGAAGAGGAAATGTGGAATGTTGAATGAACACTGGTCATTTCATTTTGGGATTCTTTCATGTCCTCTAGAGCCGCTTTCATGTGCTGGCTGCTCAGTTCTTCTTACTGAGCTCAGGAGGCCTAACGGATCCAAGCCCAGTGAGTTCATCATGGCCCCTGACCCCCATTCAGCCCTACGACTCTGTAATTTACTGCTGTTGAATTTGTAAAGAATCCATGGTAGTTTATTTATACAGAAAATAGAGCGCATGATGTTAGGCACTTTCAACACTGACAGCAACACATCGGTGATGTTGCTTAGACTGGTGGCTAATGAAGAATCGATGAAGCTATTTTGTGGATGGAGGATTCAAGCACAAATCTGTCAGACAGTGTTGCTGGTGCATTGGATCTTTAAATCACTGTGTGGTCCCTGTCAAAATTTCCTGCTTAGCAGCCAGTTGTTCAATGAATGGGGCATCCATAGGGCCAGTGTCACACACAACCCCCCCAAACACACACACACACACACACACAATCACATAGAATCTTCCAAAGGCATGAGAGCTAATGGCAAGCCCTAATCCCCCAGTTAACAGGCACATCCAATAGCCCTCGCTGACAGCAGTAACAGAGCAAAACTATTTCATTCCAGCAGCTGCAGGTGCTCAGATTAGCCCCATTGTAGCCTGTATGAGCCTTGCATAGCTTCCCTCTCCTTCCTGTTATCAAACTGAAAAGCATCTCAGCTCCAGCTCCCTCTACTCTGCCTTCCCATGTTTGGTGTTGCTGCTGCAGGACTATGGGAAGTTTGGCTTTGGTATCAGAGCAAACGGGTCAAGCAGTCGGGACGCAGCTGAACTGCAGGAAAGACAAAAACAGATTCTCTTCCACATGTGCCTGGGGTGAAGGGGGCTGTTCTCTCCACACAGTGTATTAATCAAAGCTCCAATGTTGCTGTACCAGAGGTAAACATAACGCCTTGTATAAGCCTGTCTTGAGCTGCGTTTGGAGTTTTCAGCACGAATCGTCTCTGTCAGTGAGCCAGTATGAAGCGCTGACTTCTGCAAAGGTCAGAAAAAGGAAAATTGTGATCACCGAGTTATTTCTTTAAAGACCCACATGGGATCATACCAGCTTTTTATATTTAGGAAAAAAGGAATTAAAAACAAGCTGGTTCAGCAAATACAGCAACTGAGATCAATTAAGGAAGAATACTTGCTGGAATTTTTTAAGTATAGGAAGAAAGAAAGAATGCGTGGCGGAGAGGGCCTGGGTCGGGCTGAGATATGATGCCGACAGGAGGGGACACCACTGGAGACAGCTGAATTATGGACCTCGGCTCAGCAGCCTCCAGGAGAGCCGTCTGAAGATTAATGTGAAGGGGATGTATTTTGACATCATCCTGCACCCCCGTGTCCATTATGTCAGGATAGTCACTGACTGGGGGGGGATACCCCTCCCAACGGAATCCACCTTCCAGGTAATGCAGACTCCAGCAACAAAAGAGATCCTGCTTGATTTCGAACCCCCGCCCCCAGGAATTTTGTTAACCTCAACTGTGTGGTTAAACGGCTTTCACTGCAGAACAAAGATATCAGCAAGCAGCTCGTCTGAGACGTTCTCCTCATCTCTCTGCCACGAATCAAAACAGAAGCATTTCCATACGTCCATTTCAGAGCTTACCCCCCCTGTCGGAAGCTTCTTTTTTTCCTGTGTGAATAACAAGCCAGGTCTGATCACTCAACCAGCGTTTACGGCTTCCCTTTTATGGTGGCATAAAAGGTTCTGTATGATGGCAGCTCTTCTGCTGGAGCAGGTTCTCAGCACATTACAAACCAATTTGCTCAATGAATCAAGGGAGGTCAACTCTGGCTGTGAGCAGCCTGCATGCACAGTACCCAGAGCAAAACCCCAATTTCTCCAGCTCAAATTCCACAAAATGTAGCCCCTGTTTTATTCCCCAGGACAGAGGAGAGAAGGGAGCACAAAGACAGAGAAAAACAGACGGAGAAGGGAGAAGGAAAGACTGAGGACAAAGAGTGAAAGAGAAATTGACAGACAACAACTGACACTGCTCTCCAGAAGACCGTGACAGATATGGACAGCCTCTTAAAATGCACAACACTGGAATTACTAGCTGTAAAGGATTGTCAAATTAAGTGTTTTCATTACATTACAAAAACTTTAAAAATAATTTGTAAATTACTAAAAGCGTTAGCAAATTGACAGTGCTTTTGGAGAAAGGTCGATGGAACACGTCCCAACGTGTCATAGGTGAGGGACACAGTGACAATGGGATATTACAGTTTGGTTTGGTTAGTCTCACTTGTGTCAGGCCTGCTGATTGCTTCACCGTGATTTTGAAACATGTACCATCTTAGACAAAAACAGAAGAGGGTGGGAGGAAATTTACATGGAGGAGCACGTACCCATGCGGACACTCCCATGGACACACACATACGTACGTGTGTGTGTGTGTGTGTGTGTGAGAGAGAGGGAGAGAGAGAAACCATCCTCCTTTGTTAACGAAGGGTTTAAAAATAAAAATTATAGTCGCTTTTTCACATTGACCAGGGTTAGGAGAAGGAGATGTCTGTGAATGTGAAAACTCAGGAATAATACTTGCCTTCCACTAAACTCAAACCTTGAGTCTGCTAGATTAACTGATAAATGCCCTTTTATTACCATTTTCTAAACAAACTACTGTACAGTACCTGCAGACTTTCCACTACGAAGCATATCTAGCAGTTCCACCTTTCGTGTCAGAGCCATTGGCATCTTCTTCCTCTGAGGAACACTTTCAGAAGCCCTGGGAGCACGACGCTCTGGACCCATTATTGGAAATGCAAAATTTCATTTGAAAGTTACTGCGAGAAACGTGAGATTCCACGGTAACAAAGACGGGTAGGGGCAGAGACAAAGAAGCTTTTACATTTATTCATTTAGCAGATGCCTTTGTCCAAAGTCACTTCAAAAAATCAATTAAAACTGCATGGATACAGACTGTTACTACCGCCTAATTAATTTAAAATAGCTATAATTAAATTAAATAAGGCAGGTAATTGTGATAACTGCTGAGAAACCAACTGCTAAAGGAAGGGTCAAAGAGTACCTGGTGTAGCAACGCTGCAACGTAAGACAAGAAATAAGCAGAGGTGTTTCACACTCAAGACAAAAAGATGATTCACTGCCAAACGAGACACCTTCTTGTCATAATCTGCATTTATTATGAGAGAAAAGCCTTTAAATTTCAAATCCCCACAGTGGGGAAGATGAAGATAAATAACGCAGTTAGAAAAAGCTCAAGTAAATCACAAAATATATATATATTTATATATAAGTTTTTTTTTTTTTACAGATACATTTTTACATAAATGACATATGATACATACTTTGCATTTTTTTTTTTATACAAAGAGTTGAGCATGAAAATAAAACTGTACCTTTAGTACGAACTATGTCTTATTTAGAAAGCTATAGTATAATCCCTATTCTGGATTATCCAGAGAAGCGTGGTTGTGTTCTAGTGCAGGTTATCCTTCACAATAAGGTCCTTTGTATTACAACGAGTACAACCGTGTAAACCAGTAGTGCTAAATCTGCTTGTAGACATTTGTCTTTTTTTTTTTTTTCCCCCACCAGGCATGGTTTACAATCAAAATTTTACAACTACAATCAACTGGCCTGCCAAGGTAGACTCAAGAATTCAAAACATAATTAAGGCAAAGCTATGTACTTGATAAAGACATGTTTGTGACATTTGACTATTTTCCTACATTTCTGTTGCTGGTCACAGGAAGGGGAAGGCCACAGTCCAGTCGTTCTGAAATGAGGTTAAAAAGCGTACGTGTACATATGCCAACGCCGCAAGCGACAACCACCTCAGCTGTTACAAGATTGACTGAAAGGAAAATTATCTTTCCCTGTGGGGAGAGGCACCGCATGTTCGTATGGGAACCACAACAGTGCCATCTAGTGCACGGTGTGGAACAAAACAATACACGAATGTTGGTGAGCAACAGCGCAAATCACACGCAGCCCCAAACTACAGTGGACCAACAATGGCAGAGGACACGTTGGGCTTGTGGCTGCATCTCAGCCAATTAATAATATTAACCCCTTAATGTAAGCTTTGTTTTATAGCTACAGATATCTAACATCAAAATTGACTTGGCATCAAAGTGGCTGAGGAAAAAAAAAATTCAATCTCTTGTAGGCAAACACCTCAGTTTAAAAAGGAGTAATAAAAAACATTAAAATTGAATTTAGTTTTAAAGGTTAAAACCCCAAAACAAGTACAGGTGATGTAGCATCAAAGCAAAAGCGTTTAGGTTTAAAGAAAAAAAAAAAAAAAAAAAACATGAACACAGTGTCGCTGGATGATATGCTCGGACAGTGTTGTGCCACGTGTCTCAGATTTTCATGCACTGATTTGTCAGGTTAAAATTTTACTTTAGACTCTGCAATGTACAACTTTGTATGCATAAAAAATATACAGTCAGGTAGAAAACACATTCTAGCCTCATACTGATTGTCAAATGCACAAATTAAAAGTTTTTTGTTTATACAGCAATTTTACAGGGATATGGAATTTATATTTTGGATATTTTGTATTTCATCCCTTTGTGAATTTTGGTTCCCCCTTGTGGTGTGTTTCAACTTTGCAAAATGACTGGGCCTAGAATTGTAACAGTAAACAGTTTTTTTCATGTTTTGGGGGGCAGATTTATAATTGCGTTTCTGCTTGAGTGCATCTGGTGGGGCACATTAGTACAAAGAAATTCAATTCTTCTGATGAAAAGTACATTTTAAATTGAAACAAACAAGATGGTGTGTTCCAGTACAGCAGCATGCAGAAAGAGCACCTCAGCACCCCATAATAACTCTGCTAAGAGTGCAGGATGGGTCAGGTGAAAATCCACACTAAGGTCACTGTGCTCAAAGTGTGACTGTAAGGCACTAAGGTCATAGTGGCACTCCAGACATTGCAGCTTGATGACCGGTTACTCTGCGAGGTCCTGCATCCCCGGCTGAGGGAAGGCCCATGGTTCTATCTTGTCCTTAGCCGAAGTTGATGTACCTTCCTACCAGATTTCTGTCTGCGCATGCGTCCTGATTGGTGCATCTGTCTTCACGCACGTCCTGATTAGTGCATCTGTCTCCGCGCACGCGTCCTGATTGGTGCATCTGTCTCCGCGCACGCGTCCTGATTGGTGCATCTGTCCGCTGTTATAACTAAAACTGCTCAGCTTCTCCTTGGATTCATTTACAGGGTTATACAACACACATGGCAGGTAGCTACCCTTTAAAAGCTTGGTCCTTTTTTAAAAAGTATCTGTGCAATGAATTTAGTGGTGAAAAATGCCATTTCTCTTTAGAAATTACAGTGCTGCGAAATGTAGCAAACCGAGACAGTACTGTAGTACAGTTCTTTTAACATTACACAACCAATACAGCAAATGGAAACAGGGTTTTTATAAAAAAAAAGTTTTATAAAAGCCCTATCTGTTCTGTGTTTAAAATACACAAGAGAGAAGTGTTCCCCAGAGGTGTAGGTAAAACGTCGCAGCTTCCCACTATGGGGCCACACGTAAAACACTGCTGCTTTGCTGTCATTATGGTTTACTGTTGAGGAAGAGCGACCTGCTTGGGGGGGGTACATGAGGGGAGCGTGTGAGGTTGCACTGGGTGCGGTATGTATCCCGTACCCTCACCGACAGGCCTGCCAAGACCATGCATCTGCAAGCCTCATGGCCAGCTCGCGCGTTCCGACTGGAGCACAGTGCATTGTGGGAGATGAGAAAGCAGTAGTTCAGCAGAAAAAGATTTCCCCATCGATAGGAGGTTCCTGGGGCAGCACAGACTCTGTGAGGGGAAAACAGGAAACACTCATTAAAGTACATGAGTAAAAACATCAAAAGGAGTCAATATCTTTATCATCATTGCTGCTGTTGCTTAATGCTAAAAAAAAATTTTTAAGAGAGCAGCAGCTCGCGCTGGGAGGCTTGACAGCGTCACTGCACGTACTGAGAGGACAAGGTGCAGGCGCGGCCTACCTGCCGGCTCGGACAGCTGCCCTTTGCCCTTCTTCTTCTTCTTGTCCTTCTTCTCCTTGGGTTTGGCCAGCTGTAGCAGGCGTCCAGGAAGCTGCGTCTGCGCCTCGCCGCTCGGGGCCTTCTGGCTCGCGTTCAAGCCGAAGGAGATCAGGCTCCTGCCCTTCCGTTTTGAGCTCAGCCGCGTCAGCGAGTCCCTCCCCGGGGACGAGGACAACTCGTAGTCCCCGGGGTCCCTGTCCTGGCCTAAGCCCAGCAGCTTCAGGGACTCCTCGGAGGTGCTCGACGGAGTCCGCTCCTTACCCCTCTCCTGCTGAGACAGTGTGCAGCTCTTAATGTGGAGGTGTCAAACTCCACCCCTGTCCACCCCATCAGCTCCAGATCCTTATTCCTTCCCATTCACAGGATTCACTGGTTCAGTTACTGTTTAAGTGCCACATTTACGCGGGTGCATTTCCTTCAAAATATGCCATTTAAGAATCCGCACACAGGTTTAGTTCTATTCAGCGGTATGTAAACTACGTTATTCACAAATGCTTCAATCTTCTTACAGTCCTGGTTTCTAAAGCCTTCCCTGTTAAGGTACTAAATAATGATGAACTAAACGCAACAAGACGCAGCCATTTCAGAACACTGGAGTTATGTCTTCAAAACATTTTGGCATCCTTGACATTAAAATGTTATCCATTGCCTGCCTGTATACTTAAGGTTACATCGTGATTACATATGGAAGAACAAGTTAATTAGCTAACTTTACAACCATCCATTTGGCTAAAACTTGAGTAAACACACAGGTAAGCAGTGGCTGGCTACGACACACTTATGAGTCAGTATGTGTGATGTCATCAACAAGAGACACTCACATTGGTGTGTTTCACCTAGGACACTGACGAGTCTGGGAATTGTAGTGTGTGTGTGACGTCATCACCATGCAACACTCACGTCTGTGTGTTTCAGCTGCTGTATTCTCTCCAGCTCCACTCTGTCTCGCTCCAGCTTCCTCTGTGCGTCTCTGAGCCTCTCCAGGTCATGCTGGTATTCCTCCTTGCGCTCCTGCAGCTCCCGGCGTGACGACTCCAGCTCGCGCTCCTGCTGTCGTACCTCCTCCTCCTGAGTCTGCAGGCTGGTCTCGCGGCCAGCCAGCTCTTTCTCCCGCACCTCCCACTCACGCTCGCGCCGCCTCCGCTCCTCCGCATGGGCCGCCTGCTGCCTCTGTAGCTCGGCCGCCTCCTGCCGCTGCTTCTCCAGGGTGCGCTGTTTTTCCTGCTCCAGGAGCGAGCTGGGACGAGAGGGGGCCCGCGAGGCTGGGGGCCGCTCATTCAAAGCCTGTCGCTGGTCCTCAATGATGGTGTCCTGCTGCACCACCACAGCCTGCGTGCATGCACACACACACACGAACACACACACAGCGGGGTCACCCATTTGCCATCATGATACTGACCAGTGCTGCAGTTTTACAGTTTACATCCACCCCACATCCCCCCCAGCACCCCACACAGAAATTTTCAGGAGTTTACATGTCACACTGAATATAGGCAATGGTGTTATACAAACAGGTCACCTCATCCGTCTTCTCACGTAGCATAAACAAAACTACAGACGTGATTCAGCTTATAAGACGAAACAAAGATCTGAGAAAGGCACACAGCAGAACCTTCTCCGGGGCACTCTCCGTCAAAACGTAAAGGAAACCTAAAAGCTGATAAATAACGGTGATTCTTCATGTCCAACTCCCTTCGAAAGCTGCATGAAATTTAAGTATATTCTCATTAGAAATAGTTGCTGTGGTTTTACCCTCCAGACTCCCGAAGTGTTAGTAGGTATGATACTTTAGTTACACCAAAGGCACCGCATAAAAAGCAACAGGTAAACCTTTACATCTGACAGACGTTCTCCAATCCAGGTGGGACACATGTGAAACATGAACGGAAAGACAGAGTCTATTTATCCTTCACATTGCAAAGAAGCTTATTGTCTTAATACATTGAAGATTATGCCAAATTTGTTCTCTAAACATGCCGTGACTGATCTGAAGTAACCCCGGTGTCTAATGGGCTTGTAATGATTTTGAATAAGCAGCAGCCATTGTTCCATTTAAACCCCTTAGATATTTAAACTCAAAGGCCACCTAGCATGAGACTTACATTTACTTTAAATTTATAACGAGATGACTTCCAGAATCTGTAAAAAGCATGCCTGACAGGCACCTTAAGGAGAGAACTTGCTTTTTATTGTAGAAAATAAAATCCCCTGTTTACATCACCTTCGTGGTCATGCTCAAAGCCTGTACACTTTACAATGTGCTGTTACTTTTTACAATCTGGCAACCATGTATGGTAATAATCTCAGATCAGACTGTCCTCTGCCCAACAATGTGCTCAGCTTTCCACCATGACGTTCACATTAATAACCCCCCCATTCCCCAACAATCATCTCACTCTACCTGCAATGTGTTCAGCAGGTCATGGAGATGGGTGACACACTGGACCACCTGCTGTAAAACAACACAGGACAGCCAATAGTGAGGCCATGCTGAAACAAGGCTTGCTGCCTTACAGACAAAGTCATGTGACCCTGTAGGTTCACACTGAGATACACACAACGCAGACCATCTCCTTCATGGGCAAGCTACAGAACAGTTCTGGGTCACGCTATACTCCAATACATCTGTAGGTAGAGGGTTGGCATTTGTTTGAGTGTGTGCATGTGTGCCCTGACAGGTGGGAAACATAGGAGGACCTACCTCACTGTTCCTCTTCAGCACAAGCCCTAAACTGGCCTCCCCACCCTGTGGAAAACAAGAACAGCTGTGAGGTTCTGCTGTAGGGAGCGTGCGTGTGCGTGTGTGTGTGTGTGTGTGTGGTCATCTGTCATTACTCACACCAAAACAGAGGAAACCTGATTCTCCTGTCTGAAATAAACTACAGCTGTAATGTAAGTGCAAAGTAATTACCGTACATAACGTACGTCACTAATGTAATGTAATGCTGCAGTGTAATGACAAAATCTAGGAAAAGTGGAGGCAGGTACTAAACCACAGCCTGAGCAGATCAGCACACGTCTACAGTTCATCTGATGCCCAGTTTCCCTTCCTGTTACAATATCCTTGTCAGTTTGCACCTGTACCATTGGAAATCAAATTAATTCAAAGAAAAGTTCTACTAAGAAGGCAAGAAGAACCATCTGCCCTAACATGCACACGTGCACAAGCGCACACGCACGCACACGCACACGCTCCCCACCTTTTTGAGAACGCTGTCAGACTCGGTCCTACGCAGGTCTGCCGATTCCTCTCCTTCGTCCTTCTCTGCACCTGGGAGGGACGAAACGGTCTCATTAGTCAAGCAGCTGATTGGAGACTGTGTGTATTTGTGAATGTGTGGGGGGGTGGTGGTGAGAGGGGAGTCCTCACTTTTAGAGACGTGCATCTGATGGCTGTCGAAGCCCCCGAAGGTCTCAGCCCTGCGGGGCAGGCATACAAGCCCCCCGTTACCCCCCACGGTGGAGCTCACCACTCCATTCACCAGGGACTGCAGCTTCTCCACTAAAACACACACACACACACACACAATCAGCACCAGTGCTACACCAGTAGCAAGTCTACACTGATCAATTAATAAATAAAAAAAAAAAAAAAAAAAAAAAAAAAAACACAACACTTTATAAAACAACATACAAAAACAAGCCATAGTTTAGTAATCGCTGCACTGCCATAAGGCAGTGCTGGAACTGAAGGCTCGTATCCAGCTTGGTCAAAAAACCAGTAAAAACCACTAGGGTAATAATAGGGTTCACATTTAGCAAAGACTGAAGACTCTCAGAGGAGGGTGTAGGCCTGTTCAACAGCCTCTCAGTCAGCCGTTGTGTCTAACTGTGCCCGTGATCAGGTTCTCGCCATGCCCACCTTCTTTCATCACGTCCTTCATGACTGGCTCTCCCTTGAGCGTGTCCCCAGCGCTGGTGCGGAACATGACGGGGGTCTTTGGAGAACTCTCCTCCGGTGCAGAGTACTCACAAATGTCCCTAAATAGCTTCACCTTCTCCTCCAGAAGGACCAGGATCTGCTCATCCTTTTTCCGCAGCTGGTCTGAGGAAACAAAGCAAGTTAAAGGCCTTGAGGTGACTTCTTCCACATGGGGTGTTACTTACAAACATGCTGGTGAACGGCACTAACCTCTCATCTCCTTGGCTTTGATCTCGACCTGGCGTCTGTCCTCGTCAGTCTCGCTGGGGATGCCTTCGTCTTCGTCTTTCTCCCTGCAAAGCCATCGCAAAACAAAAAATACTCAACGTATTGTTAAAAACAAAAAAAAAAAACTGGCTTATTGTAAAAAACAAACACCTCATAGGTTTAACACTTTCAAAAAAAAAAAAAAAAAAAAAAAAAAAAAAACATCTTTCAAGTTCATCATAAATTCTACAAAAATCCACCCATTTCACCAGAGTACCTCCTCAAGTCAACACACTATACCATAATAGCTCATAAAAGTCATTATGGACCAGAACGATTACTAAGGGCCAGGCCTTGTAGCATCTCATCAGCCCTCTCCCACGTACATAGACTGCATGGTGTTCTGAATGAACTGCATCCACGTGTTCCTCTCTTCCTTAGAGCTGGCGTGGACCTCCACCATCTCAGGCTGCTCGATGCCTGCCGTGATGACAAAGAAGGCGCGTTCCTCATTGGCCACCTCACGCACTATGAGCTTCTGCAGCGACACCACCGGGGAGCGCTGGTCCTGAGAACGGGCGAAAGAGAGCAGCAGACGGTCAGCACGGTAAGAGGGACTGGCCAGACACAGCCCGGCACATACTCAGCCTCATTAATCACGCTATCTGATTCCCCTCCATACCAGAACCTGACAATGTAAACATTTACAACAGCCAAAAACTCCTTCTCATCTACACTACCACCAGCACCAATTTTAAAGGTTTGACGCATAAACATTTACAGGGCAACTGATAATAAATATTTTAATATCATTCATATTAAAACTAGTATAACCCAAACACTCAAATTTATAGATGAATTGCCAATAATTCTTTTAACATCATTCACAACCAAATCTAACAACAAATCCTGGACTGTTAACATTTCCTTTCACTATCCACTGATTCCATTGGCTCTCTTGTTAGGGGGCTCCAGCCAATCCAGGCAGCCAGTCTATAGCTGTCCCAACAGTCAGCCCTTTTACAGATGTGCCTTTTGTGCAACACTCTCACTGACTCACAGCATTTCTCAAATTTCCATTTAGGCTCCTTGGAGCACATTAAACTGACCAAACCCATGACAAAGTGGCCAATCTGAGGAATGCATTTGAGGGTGGAAAAAAACCGTGAGAGACGGAGCGTCCTGACAATGTGCAGTACTCCAGATCCTAAAGACAGCCCAAACGAGTTTGTGTTATTTATGCTCAGCTCTAACAAAAAAAAAAAAGGATGTCGTCTCAGGAAAAGGAAAAACCCAAACATGACTGTGCTCTCACATTACCCATGATCCATGAACGAAACTAAAGTTCGGCTAAACCTAAAATGAATAAAGCGGCAGGTTTCCTTTTGACACTATGTTTATACCCAGTCTCAACATAATTCAGCATTTGCTGTAAAACCATAACACTTCATTATCATTAATAATATTCCATTGATATTATTTTACTACACTAACATAGTCGGCTGTGTGAGGTATTTTTAAACTCCGTTATATTAACAGAATATTATCATGTAATTCATTTTCATATAGTGCGTTTCACAACAGAGCTGTTGTGAAATTACAGGAGAGGGCACACAGAGTTGTGATGATTAAAACCCAATCAGAATGGAGGAGAGGATGCTACACCCATAGAGGTTAGGTATTGCACACACACATGACTCACCAGTATTGCAAATATGTATTTTTGATCTTTTTCTTGAAGGAACACCAGTATATCAGACAGGAGCAACGCCTGGACATCTGATGGGAGATCGACAGGAAGACAGTCAGCGTCGTAAAACAGCGCCATCTAGTGGCACAGTGGTGTGAGGTGGGAGCGGCAGGGTCGGAGCTCACCCTTGAGCCGGCCGGTGGAGGTCTTGAGCTGCAGGGGTCCGTCGCGGAGTAGGCGGCGGCCACGCACCAGGTCCTCGCGCGCGAACATCTGGCCACTCTTCATGCGCGTGATGGAGCGGCTGTCCATGCGCCCATGCACCTCCCGTAGCCGTCGCTTCTGCTCGTGCTCGTGCACTTTGGTGTCCACGGCAGCGATCACCTCCTTCACCAGCCGCAGGGCCTCCGCCACCTCCCTGTGGTCCTCCTCGCTCTCTGCGCGTGGTGGCGAACGTGTACAGAAGACGTTAATTTACAGAAATGCATTTTTGCCGTCGCGATTTCTTCTTGTGCTCAGTAAATACTTAATGCAGTCTTTACCGTAGGACAATTAAGAACAACCATGATGAACCTCAATAATTAAGTTCTAACCACATAAGCCTGGCAGAAAGAACAAAGCCAGGCAGTTTGTAAAAGAGACTTCACATCTCACACTAAGATGGATTACATAAAGCCTTCGTTAGCCACAATCATGGAGCAAACCTCCCGTTCAGCTTCCTACCTCCTATTTTAACTGTCTGAGTACAGTTAGTGCTTCTATAAGGGATAGATCATGGTGGTTGTGTAGGAGAAGATCCCATGGGTTACACACAAAGGAGCACGCTGCCCCCTGCTGAAACATCACCTTTTGTGTGTTGCAGTATTCTCTGCAGCAGCACGGGGTACTTGGTGATGCGCTGCGTCACCAGTAAAATGCACTCCGGAATGCCAAGCCTCCGCACAATGGGGCTGCTCATCTTTTTCTGAAACAAACGTGTCAGATTAGCGACCAGCCAGGGAGAGGGCAACACCTGCTGTCTTCCGCATCCATTACCATGGAGACGCTAGAGAAGCGCTTTATGACGGACAGTCATTCTGAGGTCACATAATGGGTATGATACTTTACACAACGTAGGTGGACTAGCCTGAGTGCACGCGAATACCAGGAAAAGACGCATTACCAAGCAAATGATAGTAAATGTGTGTAACCATATGAATGAACTACCATGTAGCGACTGACATTAAGAACACGTTTGATGTATGAATTTCCATCAAGGAATGAAAAAGTGGCTTTCAGAAGAAGACGGGTATGGAAAGGCCGCGAGGTATGTGACATCAGGCTACCTTAACAAACGCCTGGAAGCGTTTATCTTTGGCCAACAGCTCCTTGTACAGGTTCACCGACTCGTTGTGGCGACTGCAAAATTTGCCGTAGGCCTTCTTCATGCGTTCCGCGATGGGCCCGCTGAACTGCGGGAGCGAACGGGAGCGGGCCGTGAGGTGAGCGCGTGAGCCACTGGACGTCGTCAACGTGCTGGTTCTCTTGGCGTCGGCAAAATCTCACCTGCTCTATCAGCACGTCGCCAACCCTGTGTATGAGGAAGCCGCCGTCCTTGCCCTCCCGTTGTGACTGCCTCTTCCTCTCCAACAGGCGGCCCAGGAGATGGCTGTGCAGCTCCAGCAGGTCCTCCAGCACGGGGAAGATCTTCTCCACCGTCTGCGGCTCCAGCTGCACGTCCTTCTGAAGGCCTTTGCCGTACACGTCGTACATGATCTTGAGTGTGCGCACGTGGTGCATCTCTGTTTGGACCAGCTCTGTGGAAACACCTGTCCGTCAGGGCCTGGAGGAGCAGCTCATCATGTCAACAGCTTGTGTGTGTGTGCGTGTGTTCTTACATACCATTATTACAAATGGTTTAAAATTTCTCTAGGCACCACTATAGCACACGTCTTACATTCGAAAACTTATTAAAGGTCAACAAACCAGGCAGTAAGTCAAGATTAACTGTTGAAGAATACAGAACTCCATGTTAAAGTTAATAGTGCATTGTATTTCCCTGTCTCAGCATATCTGAATTCTATATCAGTAACTTTTACGCTGTTCAGAATAGGTAACTGCTTTGGTGCCCCTCCTACAACGTTGATTAATTAGGCTGCTCATGCCACATACTGGTGATGGCTTGTGTTGCTTCATTGCTTCCGCTAATTAACACAATTAACAGTCAAAACTAAGAGAACCCCCCCCCCCTTCCCCTAACTAGATCACACATGCAGCTAATCCTCATCAAAATACTCCTGCCCATCAAGTATGTGCACAACAATGCACAGAATCCTTGAAACGGCATCTCTGTGACACTAGATGGTTTTACAGGGATGCTCTGCTCTGTTCAGACCTCGATATGAGTGCTGACACCGAACACTACGCTCAGCTGGGAACAGCGTTTGGAACTCCAGCCCCCATCATGCCTCTGGCCTACCATAGATGACATCCTGTCGCTTGATGGCGTCCTTCTTTAGCTGTTTCAGGAACTTCTTGTCCACCGTGAAGCTCCAGGAATCCGCCTCCAGCTCCTTGGCATCGGCCTCAAACTCCCCCATCAGCTGACTGTCCATCATTTCTGTACCTGCCATGACCAGCAAAGTATCACCTGTACAGCCCATCATATTCATAATAGTAATAGTAATAATAATAATAATAATAAATGTTACCCACTTAGCAACTTACTCATTATAAATGTCTCCGGTGTTTTTTCAAAAGTAAAAATAAAATTGTTGTTATTGCAGCTACAATTTACTCAATCATGTCTTGTCTTCCAATTACAGCACGAATAAATGTGAATTACATACTTACCAAATGAACCCATTGTGAATATAAATTATTGCTATTATGAATATAGTGTAACCTGACCACTGATCCACAGATAGTAACTGTAAGGGATTTTAATTTATGTAACCTAAAGTAGCTCACAATGCACTTAAAGCCAGACTTAAGGAAGAAGCTTTATGGTTAACATTTTGAAGAGGTGATGAAAAACACTCACCCTCATCAGCTAGTGACTCCATGGATTCATGGACTTTGCTTGTTTTGTGCAGAGAGTCTGTGGACTGGGACAGAAACCGGAGTCCCTTCAGAGGCACATCGTCCAGTATGGGGCTGCCAAAAAGACGAGGGTTACAAAGATGGTGTGAGGAGGAAACAGAGCCACTCTGTCGTACCAAAGGCATACGCTTGATGCAATATTGCTGCTCACTTGGGGATATTGCTAATGGAGACGCTCTTGGACAAGTTGGTACTGTGAAAGGGCACGATGCTGGCAGGCCTGCGAAAGGGCACCCCCGGGCCGGGGTCCTCAGGAACCAAGATGGCCGACCGGGGCCGTTCCCGCAACGTTGTGGCTGTGTGCAAACACACAGCGAACGTACAGTTACACCACAGCGGCGAACAAAACCGAGACGCGATTATTACTTTAACAAAATAGCAGCCAGGCAGTTTGCAAAACATTACTTTTTTGCCTCATTATCACACCAGGATTTGCTGGAGAATCTGGAACCGCAAACTGCTGCTTTTGTAGCTAAAAGAGAAAGAAGGAAAGAAATTATGAGTTGATGTATTACACCAAACTGCTGAAGCAAAGTGAGCTGAGCATCTGAAACCACTCTTTATCTTTTCTGTCAATAAACTCAAAAACCCGTACGTTCTCATGTAACAAAATGACAGTCATAATATAAAAAAAATACACATTAAAGATGTAAAAGGAAGAGACTAGCTGTGAGAAACAGAGAGGTCCTGAAGCTCGTACCTTCGTTTTAAGCTTTGTGCAGCTGGGGACCGCTTCTCTGCAGCTCTTATGCACGTGTGCATTGCAGTCTGAAACAGAAAAGCACTCTGTAACGACGCAAGAACGCACGATGGCTCTGACAGCAGGTAAAAACATGAAAGAGCAGGTACTCAACACAGAAGTGTTTATGCGCATTCTGACACGCCTGCTTGTCAACTTCTGACATGCCCACGACTGCTGGAGAGTGTAAAGAGGGTGTTTGGAAGCACTCGGTTAAAAACGTGCGTAACAGCACGCGCTCGAAACTTAAACACCGTCTTTCTGATGTGGTTCAAATGCAAGTAAAAACAACGTCATCGTTAAAACGCGCTTACAGACCCATAACCCTCAGACCCCCTTCAGCATGTAAACACTTGGCACAGCAGTACATTCAGTACCGCTCTACCATTACAAATACCACTTTAAATTTAAATTGAATTTAAATTAGGGATTGCCTAATACGCAAATTAGATAACTGCGTCAAGTTTTAGGAACGAACTTTTTAACGACTTACGATTTATTTATTTATTAAATTTACCTTTATACCCCACCTCTCCATAGCTTTCAACATGGCTGACCTTCAACCACAAACTGTGTTCCTGTTTACTGAACACAGTGAGGAAAGACACACCCAGTCAAAGGTAAATTGAAGCCGGTATTATC
>JABJVR010002724.1:0-16921 GCA_025773905.1 Chitala chitala
ATTGTGCCTCATTTTCCCTTATTCTATTTAAGCTCTTTCCCTGTGTGAGTCCCTCACCGGTTATTGTGTGCTATAGTTTGGATTGGGTAGTGTGTAATTTCAGATTGAGATTGTGCAATGTAGGATGCCTGTCACCTGTGTTTTGGCTTTGTTTCTCCTGTAACCTTGTGTTTGTGCCTTGTTTTGGCCTTCATTAAAGCCTCCCTTGCCTGCTTGGCAAAATGTTATACTTTGTAAAACCTAACAAACAGAATCAGCGCTAACATGTCTCATGTAGGTTGTTAACTTTAATAAACTAGCACATTCACATAAACACATGACGTTTGCAGCAACTAGCCAATCAAGGAAAGTCCAGTGTATCTTACTTTCCAATTGAAAAGCTGAAGATCATAATTATAAAATATGTGGAATAAAAGCAGAGGCCAGAGAAGAATGCTGGCATAAAATGGTTGATTGTGTCAATGTGGCGGAAACACTTGTTTCCTGTTGTCTAATAACAAGAAAAGCAACTAAAGCCACTTGTCTATAACATGTATATGTTAAATGATATATTAAATCTAATGTAAGGTCTACACTGAGAAAAACATCAGTTACACAAAAATACAAAAAAAAAAAAATGCGCATTGATTCCACGTAATAAAATTATGCTTCCTTTACATGATTTAGTTGATCGAATATCAACTTATGTCTCAATTTTATTAAATGGAACTGATGGACATCCAAGAGACCTTTTTCTGACTTTACAAGGTATGTATGAATTACAGAAATGATATAAGAGAAACAACAGACTTATTTCACTTTTTTTTCAGTTGAAGGAGATTCAATGATCCATCTGGAGTCCACACAGGAAATCAACACAACAAAGTACAATAACACCTTAAATTAAAAAGTAATAATAAATAATAATATGTATATATAAGATATTCTGTATAGCATTTTTCTAAAGACATATACCAGCTATTCTGTAAAATGACTATTTTCCAAAACGGGAAAATGTAGAGTAACAGTAAGGAAACAACTAAAAATGTTTTCATATTTCAAAAGTGCTAGTTTAATTAAAAAAAAAAAAAAAAAAACTTTACATGCACGTTGACCTTTTTCGTGTTAAAAAGGGTTGTGCATAGTACTTTTTTCCTCTCGAAAATGTAGTTTTGAGCATTTACATTGTTTGAAAGTTTTGACTTTGCGCTCCTCATGGTGAGTCCTGTGGGTTATTGCAACTGAGTCTTGGTGCACTTTTGCTTTATCTATCCTGAAGTGTTTAATTGCTAATATTACATCGAAAGTCTATTAACGGCTTTATTTAATAACATAGCAAGCAGAATGGTCAGCTGGGTCATAAGCGTTAATTCTGATGTCTTGACTGTTGCATTTGCTTTTGCAAATGCTGATTTATGTTAACAGTAGCTACACCCTGGGGCTGACGCTTCACTTTTACTTCACACAAACAGTATATTGATTTATGAGTACAGAGAATCCTCAACTTACGAACAAGTTAGTTCCGAGAGGCCGTTTGTAACGTGAAGTTCGTAAGCTCGTAATGTGTATGAACACTTTACATGTGGTCCTACCCAGCATTCCTACAGCGTGTTAGTTATATAATACATGTACATGTACGTGCTGTCCGGCGTATGTAGTGGCTAAATGCCGTACCTGACTAGAGAGCTGTGCACGTAAAATTTTTTAGCTGCGGCTCCCTTGGATGACACCTGGATGGAATTTAAAATTATTTCTTTTATATATGTGCAATGCTGTAGTGGTTTCATACAAATGAGACAATTCTTAATGTGCGTTACTCTATTTGTGATATTGTCCAGCTGGCCTTTTTTAAAAATCTAACTATAGGGAGTGAATGTTTGATCAGTATGTATACCTCCATGCTGTACTATACCTTTCTTATGGTTTCCTAGTTATTGTCTGAATTATCTGACCCTAAATTGATTAACCTGTATTGCAGATTGATGGGTATATTATGTTATGCTGTATTCATAGTTATTCTTATAATTAAATCCAAGCAGCAAATGTTTGTGGATCTTTCTTGCTCTTTTGACTACACAAGAACTGGTACACTCATATCTGAAAAGCCATAATGTCCTTTTAGAACAGAAGTGTTCAGTGAGGCCACATTCTTTTTTGTCTATGTGTAGAACAGAATAACACGCAGAGGTGAATCAACTCCATTTTCTGACATGAGTAACCTGTTAGGATGTTGTACATACAAAGACAAGAGAGACAGTTTTCCTAATTTTTTTGAAAACATTTTTCAGCTAATGGAAAGGATTTCATTAATTAAAGAAAAACTAATTATTATCTGTACTCACTGGTTTAAAATTTCTACAAAAAAGCATGGACAGCCATTGAAATATATTTCTTGATT
This sequence comes from Chitala chitala, assembly GCA_025773905.1. Lineage (NCBI taxonomy): Eukaryota > Metazoa > Chordata > Actinopteri > Osteoglossiformes > Notopteridae > Chitala > Chitala chitala. The sequence continues at coordinate 2,378 of JABJVR010002724.1, forward strand.
AATTTGAAAAAGGTGTGTAATTCACTAAAAATAAATGAAATTCAGACATCACAATTATAAGGCTTAAATTGTGTATAAAATGTGTTAATCTTTGGCAATAAACTACAAGCATTTGCAGTTGCACTTGGATGCTAATATTGTTTATTCATTTTGAAATTGCATTTCCTTTCAAAGACTCCATGCCTCACATCAGCCAATATTAGAGCAAAATGGAAATGTCACATTTCATCAAAGTCAGTCATGAGCAATTAGATAAATGTTAAGTGGGTGAATTAATTCATCAGTCCAGGAAATCATCAACACATTGTTAATTTTCTCTTTGTTGAAAATTTTGATTCATTTGAAAAAGTCTGTGTCACCCATTAGTTCTGCTTTGCTTTGCTACAGTTGGAAGGAAGGTAAAAGTTCAGGTTTTCCATACATTCCGTGTAAATTAGGAAAAATTAGGCTCAGATAAGTTGCCCAAAATTCTTGTTGCCATAGCAGTATAACACCAATCAGTTCACATCAGTAAGGCTACTGGTAGTTACCAATTGTCTTGATGAGCTGTTTTGGAGAAGGATTGATCGCTTGCCTTTTGGCACTTCAGTGATTTGTAGTGTCATGGTATTTATTAGCAATAGTATGGGACCTCCCTCAGATGACATATGTTTTGCTTTTCATGTAAAACATACACTTTTTCCAAGGTGCTAATTACTTACAGTATTACATACACCTTTGAGATTGCGGCATTTTACCAAAAATACATTTCAGTGTGGAAGAAATACAACAGAACTCTTCTTATATTTGATCTGGCAAAATGTTGGCAAAAGTCATGTTACTTTTCTAAATATTAAAGAAAAAAAAATTTTAATAAAAAGTTATTTTTTTTAATTAAAAAAAAATTTAATTGGTTTAATAGGTCATACAATGTAAAATGGTCCAAGCAAGGGATCAATATTAGAAATACAAAGGAATCTTGATTAAATTTACTATTTATTAATTGGTTTCATTTAAAACATTTAATGGCCATTTGGCCATCTGTACTGAACACAGATCAAAGTGGGCCTTTTATGGTTTAGTTCTGGATTGTCCTTCTATTCCCTCTGAGTTTATCCATGCAAACACACACTAGCAAACAGATGTCCTGGAACATTTGTAGTAATAAAATCCACGTAATGCCTTAAAGCCTTCAAAGATTTCTTTAGTTTAGATTCTTAGACACGTCTACAGATACCTCAGATTTTAGTTTGGTCATAAATTATTCAGATTAGGAAAAGTAAGTAAAAAGAATATCGGTTTGAAAAGGTTTTTCAAAATTTTAGTTTCCATAAAAGCCAATGTAGATACTTAGTTATCATGATGGTCTAGAGGCTTGTATATGTTTAAAAATCAATAACAATATTTTAGTAGCATTTATTTATTTGTTACCTTGGGCAGAAATTTATGACTGACAAGATCCTTCAAATTTCTGGGAAAAACTACATTTAAATCTATGCAAGATAAAAGACAGGCTAGTTTATGCATTAGTCTTTGTTGCAGAACTAACTCTATATATAAGCCGTGACAGGGGAGTCCCTGAGCCACAAGCCTTTGTGCCGAGACCAGCAGTCTCTCTTTCTCATGCGTTCATTATTAGATTATGTACTGTAATTGCTTTATTTTAATATGGTCGAGTTGAAATTGGTTGCCTTGGCACTCACTCTTTCTATACTGACAACAAATTGCATTTTGACTCCCAGGCTTTACTTCTGAATACACGTTGATGTCGACAGTTATCTTTTTTTTTCCTGCAACACTGACAGGAATGTTAGAGAAATGGTCTCCACAAATGGGTCCTTCACGCTCTGTTTCTAAGCACCCTTATAAACTCTGTCAAGTCAATAAAAGGTGTGTGAAGGGATGTGTGTTTAGAGAACTGAAGATTGCTTTCAGGCAATAAAAATCAATTAATACATGTCAGTATATATATATCTGAACTGAAATTGACTGAGGTGGTTTTGACAGCCGATAGCTTGATTTTTAAAAAGTCATACCTTGGTTTTATTACATCTCTCTGTACGTAACTGATGCTATCACTTATATTGTACAACAGTTAATTCTGACCAAGGAATTTGGTTTGATTTGATTGGACAACAGGCATTCCATTAGTGCTGATATGCAATATAACAGCACAGGGACATATGACAATATGTATAACTCTTCTTCATGGGTGTTCTAATAATCGTTAATTACATTAACTGTAATAAAGAAACATATAATCTGATTTTGCTTATTACTGTTAACTAATAAATGGTGTTTGTATAACTTTTGTATAAAAGCAATATCACACTTTAGGTCATGCTGTTATAGCTGAATATCAGTGCAGTCTTTGGCCTCATGCCTATGGCCGCATTGCAACTGTGCTGATATTCAAGTACAACAGCATGACCTCAAGTGTGAAAATGCTTTAATATAATGTCGGCTGAATGTGGACTATACTCCATTGCCTTTAATGGTTTCTTATATGGCAATACTACTGTCAACTTTAAATAGTGTACCGGTAATTTAAAAAAAACGAAAAGTAATACTGTTATAGCTGGGTAATTTAAATATTGAATAATAATGACATATGACAGTAGGTAAATAATGAGAATACATGAATCACATAAGTAAGCAGTAAGTATGTTGGGGTGTGCTTAAAGGTGCAGGTACTGAAAAAGTAGAGGTAAGAAATACAAATGTTTTTAAACCATTTTAAAAAGACGTTGCAGAACATATGCATCTTAAGCTAAATTTCATTCTGCCCTCCCAGTATGACTTTGTGAAATTCTTTTTTTTTGCCTTTGTTCTGAAATAACTGTGAAGCAGCTCATCTTTTTTTCACTTTGAAATAATGCTTAAGCATTGCAGAGTTTGCAATGAAATTACCCAGGAACCAAGTACCTTTGTCTTGTGCCACTATTTAATTTGCCTCTGCTGCAGATGGATGAAAGAATGGTAAACATGTGAAGATGTTTTGTGATCTTTTAAAACATACCCTTTAGTGTGTGAAAAGTGCAGCATTATCTGCCACTACAGTTTAAGATTATTCGGATATTTTAAAAATTTCCTGCTCCGTATGATTGTGGCTATCTTCTGCAAGATGTAATGAACAGTTTCTTCCGAGATTATATATGATCAGCTATCAGAATTGCCTGTGTTTGTGTATAAGAACTCACATTAAAATCCAGTACTACACTGTTTTCATTCAACAATATACAGTATACACCACAGAGAACTGACTAAAGAAGAGGAATTCACATCATACTTTCAGTGTGCTATAACATACAAAACAAAGCAGTACTAACACTGTTAAAATAACTAAATTAGTAATATAACTTACATACGCAAGCTTTTAATCGCTTTTAGTCCCTTCTGTGTGTACCACAGCTGGCTGTTTATTATTCCTGCATATTAAACACGAGAGAGCCAGATGTTGTACAGATGCACAGAGTTTGCTGGCATTGGCAGTGAGTGGAAAAACCAGCTGTTGTGTGCCTCGTGTAAACAATTCACTAGTATAGCTCTATGACCCACTACATCACCTTCAAGTAAAAGAACCATTCATAATGACTTATGTCATGTAAATGCACCTCTAAACATAATGCAAGACATACAGTAAATGGTGCAGAAGCAGCTGGAATGCTGCCGGTACAAGTCAACCCACAATTGATAGTAGAATCCTATTATTCTGTCTGGTTTTTTTTTATTGGAGCTGTGCTCAGTACTTGTATAAATGCAAAAGATTTATACATTTGTTTAAACAACACTCACCCGCGGTGTTTGACTCCACTGGTGGTGTCTTTTCTGTTGAGTGATAGAGCATGATGGCAGAGTGGACATTTACGTATGCTGCATATTGCATAGACACTGTATTACGGCTTTCTTGAAAACACGTAAGTTGACAGGCTGTTCTGTTGTTTACAGTTGGAAAAAAGCATGTCGTTTTTACTACTGCCTTGTTGACTAAATCCATTGAACGTTAAAGCTTTCATTGTGCACAAAAATAAAAACAGCTTCCATCTCCATAGAAACCTGAGAATAACTGCATACTCTCTGCACATCACTTTCCCACCTGTCTAAATTGCACCTCGTGTTACATGTAGATTCACACATTAAAGGAAAGCACGAGGGTACTGGTCTTGTGCTATTTGTACAAACACACCATGTAATTATGGTTCATTAAAAAAATCATGCTTTTTTTGTTCACACATTAATTTACTTAATATCTTGTTGATTTTCTTCTTCATTTTCAAGCCATTAGTTCCATGCCTTTGGTTTCATCTCTGTCACATTTCCTGGGTGTGATACTATACTCATACAGAGAAGATAGTTCTAAAGCAGCACATAAGAGGAATTGTCTTGTCCCTTTATTTTTCCTCCCCCTTTAAAAAGATGGTTCTTTCTATACGGATGAATAGACCGCTAGGGCATTCCGTGACCCGTACAGACTGAGTATAGGTCTAAATACAATTTTTCTACTACACAGATCACTAGCAAGAAATACCTTCCTAGACCGTAAGAGCAGGTTAGCCTTTTGGTCTTCATTTGCTGTGCTCACACTACAGATACTGTGTTCATTTTACAGCTCCTTCATAGTCCCTCCTGTGGAAGTCCAACTCAGACATCTTGTTGACATTCTGAAGATCCCTATAACTCAACCAACAGCATTCACAGGTTGCTAAAGGTAGAAAATCTGATTGAGGTTTTGTCTCGATGTGTTACAGTAATCGCTTTTAGACATTATGGATCAGCACAGAATTAAAATGTACCCTGTTCTTACCATTCACTTAACATGCATTTAAACCACACAAATATTATTTACAGTTTAACATTCACATTATGGTTTCGTTATTATTATAAACTTCATTGACTGACATTCAACAGTAGTCAACTATTCATTAATTTTACTGTTGTTAAATAAGGCGTATAAAAGGTTATGTTTGCTTTATGATGTGCCAGTATATGTCTGATATCTAAGGTCTTTTAAACAACATAGCCAGAGGATCAATCATGGTAATTTAATTAAAGGCCACATTCTTATCAAATGTGCTTTGGTTGTAAAAAGTCAGGTGCTGAACACGTCTATTTCAATAAGAAGGCGTTGTCTTGAAAATACAATTTGGCTTTGGTGCCATTTTTGAGACATTTGACCTTTTTAAACATTCCTACATTCAAACGACCAGCTCTTATTCCCTGAAGGTAATTTGGCTAAATAAATAAATAAAATAAATAAAATAAATAAATAAATAAACGGCAAGAAAGAATACAAGATACTGCGCAACACACACTGTGGCTTAACTTTAACCCATAAAATGTAGATTTCATTGAAAATAAGCAAGCTGATAATTTGTCAGCGGTCAGGTGACAAGCCTGACTACGAGTGTAATATTAAAACAATGCACCAAAAACACCTCACCTTTAATCTGCTCTTTAAACATTCCCAGCAGGCCCCATTTAAACCCCAGTGAAGTAAGTGCTTAATCAGGGTCAGCTGAATTTCATTACCTTGTGTGACGGTTGACCCAGTGTTGGTCATCGATCACCATGGAGACACATGTGATTGGTTTCGCCTAGTTCCTTGCAGTGAATCTTGGCAATAACACACACTCCTCTCCCTACAAAGTCCTTTCTGCCTAATCTCTGTTCTTGTGTTGATAGCAGCTATATATATGCAGATCCACATTCAAAATACGCCACAGTTACAAATATTCAAAATATGACAAATGTGTTTGTGAGGAACAGTAGCTTCATCACCCAAAATTCCTATAATAATGTAAATGAAAAGGTGATGTCTTGTGAACTATGTGTGCAGGTGTGTGTGGTAGTTCACAGTTCATGCATAATCCCGACACTCCATCGAGACTGTACTGTGTTGGATGATGGAATATGTTCCATATCTCCAGCAACCCTATAGAATTCATTCATTCACCCATTCATTAATAACAGCCACTGTCACGCAGTCAAAAATTTAAGTATTTAAGTATTATTATGTTATAGTTTTGAACCACTGCAATGGCAAGTAAATTAACTTATTAGTATAAAATACCATTTCTTTTGTGAACAGACTTATCAAGCAATTAATATTAGTTTTTTGTGTTTCCAGATATAGCAGCTACAGAATAAATCATGCTTTGCTGCATAACATCACATGACACTTAATGCAGTCAAACACATTTTAATTAGCATTTTAGAGGATAGCATTATCTATTACCCATGGAGGACTTCCAGATATAAAGGCCAGCTCGACTCGTTTCGTTAGATGCCAACATCGTTAAAGGAGCCGACGTGCACAGCCGAAAAGCAAAGGTGCTGATTTGAAGTTAAAGAAACGCAAAGGAGCTGTGACATGCATCTTTGTCTCTGTAAAAGCAAATCCTGCTTCCAGTGTTGTAGCCACCATCGTTTTATAATTGTTAACCAAATAACAATTCAAACGTATGGTGAAAGAAAAGCTGAGATAATGTTTCCTCGTTTTGTTTTTCTTCAGTTTTTCTTTTTACTGTTTGAAACCTTGACTAAGGCCAAACGCACAGTGAGCTGCCATCCATCTTTAATCTGTAATCTTCTGTAATGCTACAGTAAATTTAGTGTAACCTTTTAAATCTGGCATTATGTATGCGGCATGCATAAAGGGAGTCCTGCTTTAAGTCAGGGACCAGAGGTCTTTTAACAGTATCAACAACAAATAACAAATAGCCATTTGTGAAATGTGAAATGAATAGCCATTTATGGCTCCCACAAGAACAGAAGCAGTGGTTATATGCAGTAATTCATGTTTTCTGCTTAGGACACTTCAAGGATACTTCTAGAAAATAATTTTCAAAAATGGTGTGCACAGTTTTTATATATGTGTGTGTGTGTTCTGCGTATATGTATGCATTTTGTGGGGTGTTAAAATATATATATATTTTTTTTCCCCTTGCTAAATGTGTGCAAATACAGTGCTACACAATAAGCTATGCTAGAAAGGTGTCTGGGATAATATGAAAAACTATCTATCATAAAGTATAGCGTAACGTTTTGAATAAATGTCTTTTGTTTAGAACACCGTGGAGTTTTAGTTTTCTTTGTTGTTTAACAATGCAGTGTTGACCTCTTAGCTGCTGTAGTAATGATACAGCAGATCTATTCTTTCCCATAGCGGCACTCACCTGACCTTACTGGACTAATCATCGGGTCAGCCAGGTGGATTAGAGTGTGATTAGAGTTTCAGGAATATGCCTGGAAAGAGACTGATGGTTTCATGTGCTTATAAATAGTAACTATGTCTTTTAGTTAAGATGTTCTCAGTCAAGACTTGGTTCTTAATGTCTGTTGTAAATGGAAATGTTTTTGTATTTCATATTAAGTTACTCGGGTGGGCATGGTGGCTCAGGGGTTAGTACTGTACTGTTGCCCTGAACTGCTGGGGTTGAGGGCTCAAACCAACCCCTATGTGCATAGAGTTTGCATGTTTTTGCTTCAGGGATTTTCTCCAGGTATTGCAATTTCCTCCCCCCAGCCCAAATACATGCATTTTAGGCTGTTTGGCATTTACAAATTACGTATAGTGTTTGAACGGGTGTGCTTGATTGTGCCCTGCATTAGGTTCGTAACCAATCAAAGCTGTGCTCTAAGCTCCATGTGACAGGTGTCAAGCTCTCCTGTGTATGATAAGTGGGATGGAGGTTTGTTTTTTAATCTCCCTACATATTGATTAAACTCTTTTTCATTGATGCATTATTAAAATGCTAGTTATTAATGGTTAGCAAGTTCTTTTTCAAGACTACGCACATTTAATGAAATTTGTGAAAACAACTCACATGTAAACAAACTGATTTTTTTGCTGTTTGAAAATGTTTGTTACTAAGTGGAACCTCATTAGACTAGCACATAGGCCAAAGCAGAAAACTTGAACCATATGATGCTTGACTTCTACTAGTAGCTTATTTATAGAAATTGTGAAAATGTACATTAATAGGGCTGGGAATAAACACTGACCTCACAATTTAACCACATTATTTCACAAGTGCCAATTCAATTTTCATTCAATTTTGTTTGATTCAGATTTGCTTTGATTCAATTTTAAATCGATTCAGTTTCTTTACCTCCAGTTGATGTCAGACATTTACACAATTTTTTTTCACAATTCCTGACATTTAATACTAGTAAACATTCCATCTTAAGTATGGTAGAATCAGTACTTTAAGAATGTGAAATGTCACAATAATAGTAGAGAGAAAGATTTATTTCAGCTTTTATTTCTTTGATCCCATTTCCAGTGGGTCAGAAGTTTACATACACTTAGTATTTGGTAGTATTGCTATTTAATTGTGTAAATTGGGTCACCCATTTCAGGTAGCTTTCCAAAGGCTTTTTACAATAAGTTGCTGGAATTTCAGTCCATTTCTTGTGATATAACGGAGTCAGGTTTGTAGGCCTCCTTGCTCACACATGCTTTTTCAGTTCTGCCTGCAAATTTTGTATTGGATTGAGGTCAGGACTTTGTGATGGTACTTCGGTACTTCAACTTTGTTGCCTTTGGGCCATTTTGTCACAACTTTGGAAGTATGCTTGGGGTCACTGTCCATTTGGAAGCCTAATTTGCAACTAAGCTTTAACTTCCTGGCTAATGTCTGGAGATGTTGCTTCGATATATCCACATAATCTTCCTTCCTCACGATGCCATCTATTTTGTGAAGTGCACCAGTCCCGACTGCAGCAAGGCAACCCCACAACATGATGTGGCCACCCCCTGGCTTCACAGTTGGGATGGCGTTCTTCGGCATGCAAGCCTCCCCATTTTTCCTCCAGACATAATGATGGTCATTATGGCCAAACAGTTCAATTTTTATGTCATCAGACCAAATGTAAAATCTTTGTCCCCATGTGCAGCTGCAAACTGAAGTCTGGATTTTTTATGGCGGTTTTGGAGGAATGGCTTCTTCCTTGCTGAGCTGTCTTTCAGGGTATGTCAATATAGGATTTGATTTACTGTGGATATACTTTTATACTTGTTTTTTCGAGTGTCTTCACAAAATCCTTTGCTGTTGTTCTGGGATTTATTTGTACTTTTTGTACTAAAGAACGTTCATCTCTAAGAGACAGAATTTCCTGAGTAGTCTGATGGCTTTGTGGTCCCATGGTGTTCATATTTGTGTAGTATTGTTTGTGTAGATGAACATTGTACCCTCAGGCATTTGGAAATTGGTCCCAAGGATGAGCCATATTTCTCAAGGTCCACAATTTATTATCTGAGGTCTTGGCTGATTTCTTTAGATTCCCATGATGTCAAGCAAAGAGGCACTGAGTTTGCAAGTAGGCAAACATACATCCAAAGGTAACCTCCAGCTGACTGAAATGATCAGAAGCTTTTAAAGCCATGACATTTTCTGTAATTTTCCAAGCTGTTTAAAGGCACAGTCAACTAAATATATGTAAACTTCTGACTTAAGTTGTATCTTTATATTTATACATGCCCACCCACCAACCTACTCACCTATTAAACTACTCACATATTCAGCATCTGATCAATGTTTTGACCCCAGACATTTCTTGTGATCTATCTTCTTTTATACCGCTTCATCCTGTTAAGGGTCATAGGAAGCCTGGAGCTCATCCCAGAACACAGGGCAGGGGACACCCAGGGTGGAGCCCAACCCACTGCAGGGCTCACACACGCAACAGGCAATTTTGGAGACACCAATCAACCTATCTTACATGTCTTTAGACTGTGGGAGGAATCCAGAGAACCCAGAGAAAAACCATCAAGCACAGGAAGAACATGCAAACTCCACACACATAGACCCAAAGCAGGAATCAAATCCCAGGCCTAGAGGTGCAAGGCGACAGTGCTAACCACCATGCCACTGTGCTGTCGTGATCTAGCTTACAACAGGAAAAATTAAAAATGTTTTTATATGCATATTCAGAAATTATCCGATGTTAAATCATATCCTATATTTTTACAGAAACTAAACAAGCAGCTTCAAGTTCATATTTCTGATTCTTTGTCAGCAGTTAGTTATGACACATTTTGTATGAGAAAAGTCTGGAGTCTGGCTTATACTTTATAGTATCTTATACAGTTGAATAGTATTGCCACACTAAGCTTTTTCACATTTAGACTTTTACAATACCTCGTTCTAAATGCTGTTTAAAACCAGCAAACGTGAGTGTGATGCTAAATCACACTGCATTACAGGGAGTATATGTCATTATGGGCTCGATTTTTTTTTCTTCAATAAATATATCAGTTACTTTCTGAGACTCCCCTACCACCATTGTTATTAAGCATCAGTACCTAACTTTATGAAATTACTTTAACTTAAATAGGATAAAAACTGTACACTCTATAAGTTAAAGAGAAAATTACTGCAGTCCCATTATTATGACTACTGGAAAACATTCAACTCCTAATTCACCCTCCCTACAGGCAAAGGACTTGGCTCATCATACATGTTTTATTCTATAATTAATAATATTCAGCTCACTGTTGCGTAAAGCATTCATGTTCATCCACATGTGAGCAGAGATGCCTTTGGGATGTATTAATCTTGTAGTTTAGTCAGCAAATGAGAATTTCATTTGCTATATTCAAAACGTAACTTGTCCTGCGATAATTTTGACTGTGTGTCTTTTAGGACATGTTATTTGTAATATAACTTTGTAAGTCTTTTAAGAATGGTACATATGTCTGTATAAAAAGTATGAATTGGTGTAGTAATTCTTTTACTGTTTGCCTTTTTCTGGCTGCAACAAAGGAAAATTGGTAAGTTTGTAGAAGAAATTTAGTCTTCTGATATTTTGTACATTATTGGACACTTAAGTATCAGTTTCCTGCAGTCTAGATGAGATAAATGAGATATCTTTTGTTTTCATTGTACAACAAGATTCAGTGGACGGTTCCCACAATGACAAAATATATAAATATAGCTTGAAGAAGATACTGTAAAATAATTCAATGTGTTGGACATGCAAATACGATAAATGATCAGCACTAAGGTACTGTTCTGTGGTAAATTCAGAAGTTTTATTAAACTTATAGTAAAAAAAAAAAAACGATTATAATAAAGGAGTGTTATAATAAAATGGTTGAGTGGTGGCGCAATACTTACATTTTTACTGCTTGAAATAAAAAAAAACATTTCTTATCTCTGTCATTTTGTAGCTATATTATGAAAATTCAGTTTTGACCAGGCAGAACAGAATGTAAGCATTGTCCTGATCTAAATAGCTGACTAAGATAGTTGCTTGTCCTTTTGTTTTCAAAATAAGTAGACCTAGCAAATTCTACATTGATTGGAGCAAATTTCTCATGATCATATTTATGAATTATCCACATATCAACTTAAATGCATTTTTTAAAAGAGGCTTCCTGGCATACCTAACAAAAATACCACTGTATCCCATCGTAAATGCATTTGATGTGAAAGACAGCACCTCATTCAAAATGGACTTCAATAGGCTTAAAAGTTACTGAAGTCTGGACCTCAGGGACCTCAATGGAAGCTACGAGTCTGACCTTCTCCTTTGCAAAAAAAATGGCTTCAAAGCACTTCATAAGTCAAACCCTAAATATGTTATATCTCAGTTCTGAGCTGCAACTATTTCTTCATGTTTGTGAGCCTGTCTAAAAGGAATACAGAACTGAAGAATTATTATTGCCTGTTTATATTTACAATGCTTACTTAATTGTTCTTTGGTAGGTCTATGCACACACACACACACACACACACACACACACACACACACACACACACACACACACACACTGTATGTACTCTTCTGCTGTGTACACTCATGTATACAAAGTTTGTAGGAAAGCTTTTTTTGTAGAAGTGTGTGAATATGTGTAATTTTTCTACTGGGGTTAAACTTTATAACTCCATTTGAGGCACTAGCATTTATCTGGCTTTAATACTATCTTTGAAATGTGTTTCCGAGGTTAATCTGCAGTGTTGAGCGGTGCCAAGCTTTATCCCAGATGTGTCGGCGTTGTCACAGGTGACTGATGGGCAGGCAGAGACCCGCCGCTCTCAGAAGTCTTTCACCAGCGTTGCCCACCACTCTGTGCCATAAAGCCATCGCTCTCACATTCATTACTGCAGCGTGTGGACTCTGCCCACTGGAAGATCATGTACGGGAGAGCCGATCTGGGCCCACTCCTGGGAACCTTTCGTGACCAAAAACTGGTGTGTTATGCCACTCTTACACAACAGTTTGTGTAACCATTTGAGATTATATATATATATATATATATATATATAAATAATACACATACACACACACATATTTTTTCTTTTTTTTATTTGTGCATGACTCTTGCTTATATAAAGATTAACTTATTTGCAGATAGAAACATGTGCTTTTTAAAAGCATTTACAGTCATTCAGTATTTGGAAGTGGAAATGTTTTTTTGTGCCAATTTTCCCACTTTCTTGAGTACAATTTATGTCTATGCCCTCTTTAATGCTTTAATGTGCTTTTTTCATTTTTACATTAGCATTTGCTTCAGTGTCACATCATCTTATTTTATTTAGTCCACTTTATGTGTTTATGCTGTTTTCTTTTTTATTACTGCATCTGACTCATTTATAAAACAGTTGTCATTATTTGGGCAGCACACTTCAAATGCTAGCGGGACTTAGAGCTGACCTTCTAATGCCTTGGAGTGAGTGTTGCTGAAGTGGTAAATAAAATGCATTATTTATGGCATTCATCCAAAGATTAAAAAAGAACTAAGGAATAAATGATAACATTTATATTGCTATATTTGGCATAAATGTAATGATTATCTTTGAGTCCACATTCCTTGCTCAGGTGTTATGCTCAATCTTTTAAAATATTGTTGTTAAAATAGAATAAAGCAGATCATCAAAACATGCTTTAAAATGTAAATTAAAACAATTCCTTGACAGTAGAGTCAAGTTTTATCTTTTTGCTTAGGGCTCTTGACTGGTGATAACTTAAGTTCCGTATGCTATGTGGAACATGTTAAGTAGCCTGGAGAATGACAGGTCTATTTTCAGCTGACAAACTTCCAACTCTGGTATCTGCCCCATAAAGTCATATGTGTATACAGAGAATGTTGTTTCAAATTGTGTTTTCTGCTATCAGATCATATAAGACGTATATGTATAGAATTGCATTACCACAATACATACATATATATGAGAAATCTGGACAGGTACTGTGTCGTTATAGTCAGCTTTTACATATGATGTATTCTACCACTGAGGAAGTAAATAGGAAGACCATAATAAAACAAGGCTAGAGCTATAGCTGAAATGGTAAACACTGGTATATTAGATATTCAGAAATTAAAATAGAAAATTAAATCTCAACTACAGTACTTATGCAATCCTAATTAAATTAGGAATGCAGTCACAGAACAATTAACAGATTTTACTGGCAACACACTCTTGTCCTTATGTAATGTGCACGCAAGTCTTCTGAGTTTTAAACAGTAGCGAAAAGCGTTGAGACTTCCAAGTGGGATATTTGTATATTCACCCAGCTAAGGTAACCTACTGTTTCCTGCCTTCTTATATAGCTGTTGAAACCTTAGCCAGTGAGAATTAGTGGCTGAAATCTAAGAATATATATATATATATATATATATAAATATATATATATATATAGAGAGAGAGAGAGAGAGAGAGAGACAGACAATCCAGTACATAACAGCAGGATGTAAGATGCTACCAGGCAGGGCGTACATGGAATGCTACAAGCAAGGGCCAACATAGTATACAGAAACATCTGTGCTGAGTATGGGCTGGAAATCCCAAGATCAAAGTGGGAAACACCTGCAAAGGTGGTTGAGAAGGACCAGGCCAAGATCTGTGGGACTTCCAGATACAGACTGACAAACTGGTAGTGGCTAAGCGACCTGGCATAGTAGTGGTGGACAAACAGGAAAACAAGGCTGTAGTGATAGGTGTAGCAATTCCAACTGATGGCAACATCAGAGAGAAGGAACATGAGAAGTTCGAGAAATGCCAAGGGCTGAAAGAAGAGCTAAAAAGATGTGAAAGGTGAAGGCTACAGTGGTCCCCATGGTAACTGGAACACCCAAAGCTGTGACCCCCAAACTAGGACAGTGGCTCCATCAGATCTCTGTCCAGACGTGTGCAGTCCTAGGAACAGCTAAGATACTGCGCAGGACCCTCAAGCTCCCAGGCCTCTGGTAGAGGACCCGAGCTTGAAGGAGACAAAGACTGCCCAGAGGGGTGAGGTTGGAATTTATATATATATACATACACACACAAAGAGAAAACACTATACAATGATATTAAAGATAGGTGGCAGCAACACTAAGGTTCTGTTCCAGAATAAAGGCCAGATGTGGAGCTGAATATGCAATACAATGTACTGAGTTATGTCAGGCTAAGGTAGTTGCAGTGAAGAAACTGCCAATATATATACATTTTTAAATAAATATTTATAAACATATGGGTGTTTTTCCACAAATGTAGAGATTTGGTTATTGTGCAAAGTGTTCAAGATCCAGACCTTGGTGTTTTCCTGGTTGAGGGCCTGAATGGCCTGTGGGAAAGA
>JABJVR010002726.1:0-16919 GCA_025773905.1 Chitala chitala
GAGAGAGAGAGAGAGAGAGAGAGAGAGAGAGAGAGAGAGAGAGAGAGAGAGAGAGAGAGAGAGAGAGAGAGAGAGGTAATGGTGGGCTGCATACTAACAGTTCAATGTTTTAGCAGCCATGGGGAACTGGCTATTTTTCAGCCTGCTAGCTCTTGGCACACCCAACATACCAGGGTAGTGGCATCTGGTCCCACCCCTTACTGGCAAATAGAAGGAGAATGAATGGAAGCAGTGACAGATTTCATTTTCTTTCATTTTCCAAGACCACCGCAGACGGTGACTGCAGCCATGAAATTAAAAGACAGTTGCTTCTTGGGAGGAAAGCTATGGCAAACCTAGACAGCATATTAAAAAGCAGAGATATCACCTTTCCAACAAAGGTCTGGATAGTCAAAGCTATGGTTTCCCATGTAGTAATGTATAGCTGTGAGAGTTAGACCATAAAGAAGGCTGAGCACCAAGCAATTAATGCTTTTGAACTGTGGTGTTGGAGAAGACTCTTAAAATTGCCTTGAATTGCAAGGAGGTCAAACCAGTCAGTCCTAAATGAACCCTGAATGTTCATTGGAAGAACGGATACTGAAGCTGAAGCTAAAATACTTTGGCCACCTAATGTGAAGAGAGGACTCACTGGAAAAGACCCTGATGATGGAAAAGATTGAAGGCAAAAGGAGAAAGGGATGGCAGAGGATGAGATGGTCGTATAGCATCATCAATGAAGTGTACATGACTTTGAGTAAACTCTGGCAGACAGTGGAGAACAGGAAGGCCTGGCCTGCTGTGGTCCATGGGGTCACGAAGAGTCAGACACGACTAAATGACTGAACAACAACAAAATACGGATTGTCAATGTCCGTTAGATGGTGCATATGTAAAAGTTTTTGGATCAGGTTAGTGTAACAGATGAGTTATGGCGAGAATCCTAAATGTATGTCTGCTAATTGTATAAACGAGTTAGGGGACTAACCGTCTTATCTAATATCGGGCTTCGAGTCCCAGTCGGCCCCATGACATTACTCCACCACAGACTTCTTACTTACGGACTCTACGAGCAGTCGTGCCTTACACTGATTGTGTTGGTAGTTCAGGAGAGGCCTTCTGTGATGTTGATCACCCAGAATTTGAAAGTGGGATTTTTTAATTTTTTAATTTTTTTTTTTGGAAGCAATAACTTTTACAAGAATTAGTAAAGGCTGTATAATTCACATATGACTTCATACATTTAACAAATCATAAACCGTTAAACACAAATAAGTAGCACGTTTTTAGCGTGATGAAAAGGACTTGCAACCACAATAGCGAATACATAATACCGGTATAAACATATTACTTTCAGTATTCACTAATAAGAACCTGAAATGAACGTGTATTAACCGAATCAAAGCTTTCGATTAGAAAAAAGCAGGAATTGCTGTCAATTCGCATATAAATGCTTTAATATTAATTTAAGGTTTACAATGCATGAAGTGTTAATACGTGTTTTTTAATTAAAAGTACTTTTTCACTTTTCCAAATTATACGTAAAAGTAAGAGCAGGTTTCTAAAACCAGCAGTTTAACGCACTATATAAAACGGTACTGTACACAGCCGCCGGTTGTTGTTGGTGGTGGGACACGTTATACTGATGGACAACAGTTCTTAATTGGTTAAACGCTGCTTCTTTAGTTGGTCATTGGTGAAAGGTTGTCCTTCTACTTTGTGCTCCGACTGGAAACAGCCAATCACGTCGCACAGCAGAAAGATAGGCGGATCCAACCGTGACGGTTTCCTGCAGTGCGAAGGATGCGCCGGTGCAAAAGACGAGATATGGAGACTAAATTATGTTGATTGGAGTTTTGGTCATGGTTTTTTTTTTTTAAAATAATATTTTTTGAGGTGTGACATTATTAGTTCCACCGACATTTTATTTGACAATTTACAGAACTCTGTAGGAGTTAAAATTTCATTGGTAAGACATAATTGATTTATGGATTTCTTTAGTAGTAAAAGATCGTGCTTTTTACCGGGCTGCAAACCGATGGCATTTAGTGATTAACGTTTTTTTTTCGGGATATGAGGCGTTACGTAAAATGGTACTGATAATTGTCATGCGATACGTGATTGGTATTAATAATACGTGTTTCTTGTTGTCACGTTTATTGGTTGCAATGTCAACTTTTATACCGCTAGAAAAGCAAATGCTTACCTAACCACTTGAGTTCCAGCAGGATATCTTGAAACGATCTGTAGAGACAAATTTTACTTTCAAACGGGGTTAGCTAACCATGCATATTCCAGTAAAACGTATATGATAATCCTCGCATACGAATTTATTTTAAAGAATTTATTATAAAGAATTTAATTCGTTGGAAACCACATATGTCTGCTCTGCAGATATTTTTATATAAATATTTGGAAAGCTGTCACATAAGTTATTAGTTGCATAGTGCACCGATTGGTTTTTGTTATTGCTGCAATAAATTACAAAGTACAGTACTTATCAACACTTTTAGCAAGTTACTAGCTTTCACAGTCTAACTGCTTTTTTTCCTGAGGAAAGGCCATGTCATTCCATCCTGCTCGTGGATGTCCTAGAGGTAGAGTTCCTCCAGGACTACATGGGTCCACCCAGAGCTACCGTGCCCCAAGTCTGAGACCACCACCTCCGCACCCACCTATACCTCCATACCATTATGATCAGTCGTCGTCTTGCTCAGGCTATTCTGCTCAGGGGACCAGTGGGTATATGCCACCCCGCCAAGATTTCATGCCATACCCGCTCCCAGTGCCCACCCAGGGCCCAGGTGCCCTGAGCCAGTGTTCACCTCGTCCCCCGTTTCCTAACCCTCCACTTAGACAGGGCTTCCCTGAGGCCCCAAACTTCCCCCCTCCGCCGATTCCCACCTCTCCTTGCTCTTCCATGGCTGGATCCTCTGCCCCAAGTCCCTACAGCTACATGATGCCTCCTGTGCTTCCGCCTGCTCTTCCACACCCCCCTGGGCCCCCCCCTATGCCTCCCCAGCCAGTGGGCTATCAGCCACCGTACTCGGTTGGTTACTCCCAGCCATCCTTCCCTCCTCTGGGCGTAGGCCCCGGGTATGGCCAGGCTTCTTTCAAGGTGGATCACTTTCGGCATGGCGGGCAGTACTCGGCGGAGAAGCCTCTTGTGGAACGCAGGTCCCCTGATCGGAACCGATGGCACGAAGAGCGACGTCACAAAGGCTATGGCTACGGTGGCCATGGCGATCGGCACAAGGCAGAGCACGTGAGTGACCGCAAAGATCGGGGGAGGAGCCCTGACCGCCGCAGGCCTGAGGGGCTACGCCATCGCGCTGAGTATGACCGGGCCAGGACTCCGCCACGCCACCGGAGTCGGGAGCGCAGCAGGTAATGTTGTGCACGTCCTTGCTTAGTGGGCTCAGTTTCCAGCACAGACATAGGTTCGAATACTCCTGAGGTGTCTTCGTGTAGTGTATGGTGTATGAGTGGAGATGGACTAGGACCTTGTTTTAAAATGAATTTACCATGTTTATGGACTTTATGAAGGACATGCACTTTAAAAGCAGCAATCACTATCACTATGTAGACGAGTTCTATACCCAGTGGCAAAGTAGATGTTATAACAGATAGACTCATTCATGTTGCATTCCACTTTAATACTTTTTTGTAAACCATTTTCAGTGATCTTAACGACACACCTTGACGTTCAGTGTGTAATATTTGGAGCTCGTTTATGCTCTATATGTGCTTTCCATAGACAGTTGGGATTATATTTACAGTTGTTTGGGTGGTTCTGGTTCCACAATGCATGACTTTAAATGTGTAGTTTCCCTTCTCTCAGAGAAAGGCATCGACACAGGGACAGTCGTAGGTCCCCATCCTCCGAGAAACAGTACAGAAAGAGGCCCAGGAGGTGAGCTTCTAGTTTTCATTTCTTTTTCCATTGTGATTGCTGCTGGAACCATCATGAAGCATCACATATGTGTAATATCAGACGTTCTTCTTTCTTTGTTACTCTGGGTACATGATACTGCCTGTGTTGGTATGTGTATGATCAGAGGAGAACGCTTACGGTTAGAAATAAGAAGGGAAAAATGGTACCACTTTAAGAAGTTGGTTATATTAATCTACTTGCTTATATGAATTAGTGTAGTGTAAGTGTTTTGTTTGGCTTGCGAATAGCTGCTTTCCTTTTTAGATTTTCTGTGCTGTAAGGTGGATATAAGGTCTTTAAAAAACCCTTTTATTTTTGTGCTGTGAAACCAAAGCACATGTTGAAGCTGGTATTTCCTTCTCTGGAGTATACTGATGCACAGTCCCACTCTTCTTGCCCCACGGCGGGGCTCTTTCTGATTGGTCCTTTTAGCCGGTCCACCAGCCGGGACAGGAAGCGGGCACGTTGGGAAGAAGAGAGAGAGAGGCGGTCAGAGGGGGGCCTGGTGGCTGCCAGGGAGCGAAGCTACACATCCGTGAAGAGCCGTGACACGGAAGACGGCGCCCCCGATAGGCCAGAGGATGAACGTGAAGAGGAGGAGTTACTGAAGCCTGCCTGGATTCGGTGCACTCATGCGGAGAACTACTACTCCAACGACCCCATGGACCAAGTGGTAAGGGCTGTCTTAAAAATACGTTTCTTTTATTTATGGGGGCACATCCCCCCCAGTATTTCGAAGGAAACAAATTTGTACCCCCTCCCTCTTGTCACCATATGTTCTGGTTACATTATATAATGAATCTGGTTCTTTAAGTAGTGTGACCCCACCAAAGTTGAAATGACCACTATGCCACTGATATGAATATAAAAAAAAATTGAGTTTACTCTGAAAGCATGAAGGGTGCGGGAAGTAATTTTTCAGACACGGTATCTTATCAAAGTATTTAATCCTGTAAACAGGGCTCCTTAGACCCAAAGGCCTCCGGCGATAGTTCTTAAAACGGTTTCTCTTGCAGGGCGACTCCACCGTGGTTGGGACAAGCAAGCTGAGAGACCTCTACGAGCGCTTTGAAGAAGAGCTGGTCCGGAGGCAGGATCGAGCCAAGGCTTCCCGACCCAAGTGGGAGCCTCCCAGGACGAAGCTGGATGAAGATCTGGGTAACGTCTTTTACCATCTCCTCTAGCACAGCTTGCTGCCTGCTCCTAATGCAGTAATGTGTCATTTGAAGTGATGTATTACATGCTGGAGAACATTAAAGCAATTAAATGAACACCTGGGTAAATATAAACATCTTGTACAAGTGGCAGCCTTGATATAGATCAGTAAGAAGCACCTTTGAATGCTTTATGCTCTCCCCTGCAGTGAATGTGACAAACAGTATGAGTGCTGAAACAACTACCTGGAATTTCCCTTCAACATTTTCAGAGAAGGAAATTTAGTGTTGTTTTGTTGTGTGCTATTCACAGGACTGCTGCGGTTTTCATTTTATGTTGTGGTGCTCAGCTCAGCTCCTTCGGCCGTCTGTCACTGTTAACTATAGCCGCACTCCTGCTCGTTCTGTTTACTCACAACTCGCGAGTTGCCGTGGTCGAAGGCTGCTGCTAATCAAGTAAACGTTAATATCTGACGGCCAAGCAGAATTAAGCGGGCTGAATTAAGTGGCATTGTACATTACTATAGAGTTTCAGGGGAGTTCTGACTCGGTTTCCCCGCCCCCCCCAAACCTTCCCAGATGAGAGCTCAAGCGAGTCGGACTGCGAGTCTGATGGGGGCAGCAGCTGCTCCAGCAGCTCTGACTCCGAGGTGTTTGACGTCATCGCCGAAATCAAGCGCAAGAAGGCCCATCCGGACAGGCTGCACGAGGAGCTGTGGTACAATGACCCTGGACAGGTGAGCTCCACCCTCAGAGCTGCTGTCTTACTTCTGCCTCACCAGCACGTTTCAGAATTTAGCTTTTGTTTTGCGTTTCCTTGTTTTAAAATGTGCACAATTACTGTGATTATCTACAGTTTAGTCAAGTTATTTTGTCAATAATGTTTTTGGTTTGGATAAATGTTTTTGCCACATAATTAATGTAAGGAACAAGATGCTGAATCTGTAGTAGTTTGAGTGCAAATAGAATTGCATCAGTAGCAACACAGCTAATAAACCAAGGGGTACACTGATGCCGTGTTTATACCTAAACAAATTGCGGGGCTTGGTTGGGCAAATTGCTGCATGGCGGTGCACATAGTCCGGGCCAGCCTTGTGAGTTATGTAGATGCAAATACAGCATAATGAGGTCCACCTACCCCTACTGTTTGTTGTTAGTGGGCTGTGTTTGTATTGTGCTTTGAGGCAACTTGTTGTGAAAGGCACTATATAAAAATAAATTGAATTAAATTAAATTTACTCACAAATTTGTACCTTATCTGCTTCCACTGCATTTTTGTTTCATTCGCTAAAACGTCTCTGGTATGTGTGTGTGTAAAAAAAAAAAATTAAAAAAAATTCAGTAAAATAGCTTTTTCGCATTTCACGATTTTGATAGGTTAACTTAATTGCCTTTTTGACACGACACAGTCTACTTCAGTGTCGTCAAATCAAGGTTTTATGTAAATGGATGTGAAGTCAAAAATCAAGGCAGGGATTGCGGTGCAGTGGCGCAAACCAGAGTAACGCAGTAATCACACGCAATTATTTGAAGATATGTCATTCACCTTTGATCTCGCTCATCAACATATTGCAGTAGACAGTTGTGTCTCATGTGCTTGTTTGCAATGCAGAGTGCCGTTAACCCTTTCGTGTGCGAGACGCACCCCGGGTGTCGTGCCGCTGGTCTGGTTTTGCACGTTTCGTCCTTGATTTGGACGAGGGTGGCTTGAGAAGGATGGGAGTCATTGACTTTATAATTTCAAGATGAAAGCCAGCGCTGTCTTTCTACGGGATTTGTGAAGGATTTTAAAAACGAAGCACAGTGTATGTTAATAAACTGCAGGTATACAGCGCACTAGATATACCTCTAAGTGTCCCGAGCGGATAAACAGGAATTGTGTGATAAATTGAGAAGCGGAGCCGTGTTGTATGGCGCCTTGATGATCCAGTTTTACGACGGCGCGGCTTCAAATTGAGAAATTGATTGCGTAGGATGAGCCGCACGTGTAAACCTTCCTTAGTGTGACTGAGTGGCAAAGTACGTCTGTAAACGCAGGCTCGAATTATTTAGGGATATACGGAAGACGTCTAAATTGTTTATGCTTGGCATTTGTGTGTGGCAGCGGGGCTGTATAAATCGCTGGATTCAGCTGTTCAGTTTCTGGGTTTTTGTGTCTAGAGTTTTGCGCACAACAACTTGTCAAACAACACAGGAGACATGAAGGTAAACTCTGTTGGAGTTTCCTGGTATCCGTGCACATCACTCTGGAGAATGAGATGTGAAGGATAATACTCTGAGTTTTGCCCCTGGGTAGCCTGTTGTTATCCCACTTTTGTAGGATGAATATTGCGTACATTTAAAACTAAGGCTCCTTTGAAGGTGAAACACCAGTGTAAATTGCAGCCGTTTTTTCTGGCTTCTTGCCCGATTAAATAGACCTGCTGTCACTCCTCTTTCCCCCTAATACTGTGAAACAAGGCCTTTCTTTGAAAGTAATTCTCGCATTTGAAAAAGTGCTCGTGTGACTGTGTTTATCAGGCTGGGTTTGTGATGAAGCTCGTTAAGCATTTGAACTTGGCTTGGGACGTGTTTAGATTGTGTTGTTGCATTGTGGAGCGTAGAATCCTCTCCACTGCATGCGTGTGCGTGTGTGTGTGTGTGTGTGTGTGAGATCCCTTGTCCTCTTATGAAACAACCAGACAAGTCCCTTTGTTTGCATAGTTTCATTGTACCTGCAAATTCTACCATTACAAACTCATATCTGTGGGGTATTTGTATACATCTTATTTATTTATTTATTTTTATTGTATGTTGGAATTTATTTCTGTTTATTTGTGTGATGTTTGCGTTTGTGTGCTCCCCTCTTGCCATGGTTGCTCGCCCTCTCTCTGCCTGCCTGCCTGTCGCTCTCTCTGAGTCTTTGTGTCTCTTTGTCTCTGTGTCTCAGATGAATGACGGCCCTCTGTGCAAATGCAGCGCCAAGGCGAGGCGCACAGGGATTCGGCACAGCATCTACCCAGGAGAGGAGGTGACAACCTGTCGCTGAAATCATCACCGCTCCCTCATACGAAAACGTGCCACTTTTAAAAAGGGGGGGAAAAAAAAAACCTACATAAACTGAATCTGGTGGCCCAGGCTCACTGGGTAGCCTTTTTAGCAGGGGGTTTGACACTGGTCCACATCAGTCTTGTGTGTGGAGACTGCTTGTTCTCTGATTAAAGCTGTAGGTGTTCACAGTTTGTCTCATTGTGCTAAACAATATGAGAACTGCTTGTTAAGAAAACACTTAATTTCTACTGGTCTGTTCTCCAGTCTGTCAAGATGTGTCGTCCAATGAGCAACAATGCGGGCAAGCTCTTTCACTACAGAATCACTGTCTCCCCACCCACTAACTTTCTGGTAGGTTCGGTTTCTGAGTGCTTTTTTTTTTTCCCTGCACGACAAGTTTGCCTTACCACTGTTTGCTTTTATTTGTAGACGGACAGACCGACTGTCATCGAGTATGATGACCACGAATACCTCTTTGAAGGGTTCTCTTTGTTTTCCCACACACCTCTCAACAATGTGAGTCTCGGGGGAGTTAGAATTGGTGAAAAATATATGCATGTGTTAATAACAGATGTATGTCCACAGCATATTGTATATACTTGACTGTGCTTGAGTTTGTGTACATGGCAACATATGTTTTATCTTTGGATAGTGCAAGTTTGCAGCAGTACCTGAAAGCTACATTGTGAAAATGATGATTCAAACCAGTTCTTGGCTATAGTCGCGAAGACATTTGCTTGAGAATACGTTTTTGTATCAAGCGATTCCTTTATTGAGAAGCAAAGCTCGACAAACTTTCCCGGACTTCTTTGTGTGACCTTGCCTTTGTGATTTCCAAACCCCTCGCTTCTTTTTGAAATCCTATCGGTTACTGTCAAATATTACACAAGCATGAAGTTTAAAGCCTCTTTCCAGAGAATAGGCCTTGAGGCATTCAGGGGTACAAGTGGAAAAGCCTGACAGGAAATCAATGGCGCTCAGTGCGTGGCCAGACCACGGAAGGAAGTTAACGGAGGGTGGAGGATTTGAATGAGGGAAAGAGGAGGACCGGAGAGGCGGGTGGGGGGGAGGAATGCATGTTTGGTCAATATTATAACTTGAAAAGAATTCAGTCAGGATTAGTTTAGATTACCGGGGGATGATTCAAAACGGCGGCACCGCCACCAACCTTGAATAAATTACTATGCGACGGGGGGGATTACAGGCCGGAGAGGCGTTCGTGTGCGCGTCTGCATTAACGTCGTTAGCTGGATGGCGATGAGCAAGGTTAATCCCCGAAAATGGACTCGCTGCCGGGACACAACAAAGAATGTGTAACGGGAAGATTAAACAAGGAAGGATGGGGGGCTTATCCATTTAAAGCGATTGAAGTTGCTAAATGTTGAAAAGCTCTTTGTAAAAGATGTGTATAAAATATATATATATTTTCCTTTCCTTCTTCCCCTTCTTCCCTTCCTGCTTAAGGAGATTGGCTTTTAATGAGTTTGCTGGAAACGTTTTAACCTCTGCATGGTGGACCGTCCGTGTTAATGAGCGGGTCGCTCCTCGTGTCTGTTTATCTTTCCGTCGCTGCAGATTCCGCTGTGCCGAGTGATACGCTTCAACATAGATTATACCATCCACTTCATTGAGGAAAAGTCGCCTGAGGTCAGTAACTTTTGTCTTTTTCTTTTTTTTTTTTTCCCCCTCTATCTCTTTGTTCAACAGCCTCTCTGTGCAGGTCTAATGCCTATATTTTATGCGCACTTGGCCGTTGTGAGCTTTGCGGTCCGTATCAGTTATTCCGTTTATGGAACGGATTAAGGGGGGGGGGGCGGGATCAGTTTAATTGAATGAACCCCGCGGCTCAAAGTTTGTCAGTGACCTATTCCCCAGGCTGGCGTAATGTGAAGGTGAATGCGGAAAGTGATGGTAGCTTCAGGAAGCTCCCCCCTCCCCCACCTTTCAGGTGAGAGCTAACAAAGCTGTCCTGCAGACGTTCGTTTAGAGATTATGCACCGCTCTGCAATCAGCTCCCGCACTCCGTGATGAATGCCACAGAGCACGGAGTGCCTTTAAGCACCCGCATGGCCTTGTGCAGGGCGTGGCCCCTGTGGGTCTGGACCGCGGCCCGCCGAGCATGATCGTTGCTATAACAGCAGTACGCGCAGCTGCTCGTGTACGGGGCCTTAACCGCCGTGCTCCACCTGGGCCCTGCTTGTCATTCGCTGATGAACCCGTGTCCCCAGTTGCCTCACGGCCTACTTCCTGTGCGCTCCTTCACCGTGGTCTTTTTTTTTTTCCCCCCTCCCCCTCTTTTCTCTGGTTTCAGAATTACTGCGTCAGAGGCCTCGAGCTGTTCTCCTCTTTCCTTTTCAAAGACATTCTGGAGTTGTACGACTGGAACCTGAGGGGTGAGGCTGGAGTTTGGCTGGCATTTTCGGGTCTCGTGCGTCTGTCTGCCTCCGTGCGTTGCCACGGCGTCGCCGACTGTTAAAATACAAGCGTTCTCACTGTTTGAAGGTGCTTATTTGCATATGAATCCCTGTGTAGTAACTAAGTCTAATTTTCATAGGCCCTGAGGTGGAGAATGAGCCTCCGGCCTGCCAAAGGTTTCATTTTATGCCTCGCTTTGTCAGACTGTTGCCCGGTGAGTGGCTGTAATTCAAATGTTTCTTTCCTAATTAAAACGGCCTTTCTCCCCCTTGTGGTCATAAAATCAACTGCAGTTTAAATCAATGTATGTGTATATTATTCTCTTATTAATCTTAATGGGATAAATAAAAGAATAGAAATAACACAAATTAGAAAATAAATGAAACAAAGATGGAAACCCAAATAATAATAATGACAATTAATCTGTAGACTCAGGGGAAATGCAGAGTGTTAAATCAGATGGGAAAGTAAACCATAGGGTCACAATATGGGTCTTAATGGGCCACCTCTGTATTAGTTTTTTTTATTGAGCTGCTGAGCGTCTAATCAAGGTGCAGCGTGAATTTGTGTGTGAAAGAACGTGAGAATCGACCTCGCACCCATCCTCCCTCTTCAACTCATTCTTTCTCTGCCTTGTAGCTTCTGGAAAATGCTAAAGCCTCAATAGTGCTTTTGTCTTTTAGGGCTTCTGGTGTACTGTACTTATTCCGGTGATTACATTGGAGACCCTGTGTGAGCGTGGGAGGGGCCACAGAATGGCCCACCACCCCTGTGCCGCTGTTTGTTTACACTTACTCTACCTTGTCATTTGCCTCAGTTTGGGGTACAGGCCTATAAACTCATCAGAGGTCGTGCGTGTGCGCGCGTGTGTCTGTGTGTGTGCTGTTTACTTCTGCACCTTGGTCTGTGGCTGTGAAGACTCCTGTGTCATCTTGTGTAAACGTTTTAGTGTGGCACCTGTTTATGGAAAATAAAAACTACGATCCGTGTGACTGTGTTTCTGTGTGTGACATTGCATGTTGTGTTTAGTGTTGCTACATTTCTGTCTTTAGCAGCGCATCTGCGAGTCTGTTTTTCTTAAACCTTCCTTGTACAGATGGGGGCAAGGAGGTGCTGTCCATGCACCAGGTGCTGCTGTACCTGCTGCGGAGCAGCAAGCCACTGGTGCCGGAGGAGGAGATCGCCAACATGCTGCAGTGGGAGGAGCTGGAGTGGCAGAAGTATGCTGAAGAATGCAAGGGCATGATTGTCACCAACCCTGGCATGGTATGCAAAGGGGGCGGAGCCACTGTGGAGCCACGCCCCTGCTCCATCAGAAAAGAGGCTAGATGATTAGGCATTGACATAAAAGGCTTCCTGATAACTTGCAGTGTATGTAGTTATGCTTGGGCCCGAGTCTCTACTCTTGGGCCTTGAACCAGCTCCACAAGGTGCTTTAGGAGAGGGAGGTCAGCCTGTTGAAGCTGCCACCTAGCATGGCAGTCATCGTGTAGTTTTGTATATCACTACGGTATTTGGGTTTACCATGTAGCTCAGCAGGGACCATCATCACCTCATCTCTGATTTAAAATCATCATTTGCTTTAAGTGTGAGATAATTTATGGCCCATTTGTTGGTCTTCAAACACCACAAAATATAGAATAGGTTTTGTGTGCATATATCTTACATGGACCACTTGTGTTTTAGTTTCTGTAAGCTGTTGCGTGTGCCATTAGGGTCTGTACTCTGTTTGTGGGCAGTAAATTGTAGGCAAGTGTAACTGTGAACAGTCTTTGCCAAACGAGTTACCCGTACGTTAATAAAACGGCTTGATAGTGCATGCGTAATGTTGTATAACACAGGACATAATTGTTAATCAAATTTTTTTTATTATTCATTTTGTGATGAGTTGGAATGCTTATGAGTGCCAGTGGCTTGTAGCGGTGCAGTATCAGTGTGTTTTATTAAGAGTTTCATAATAAGCTTGGTGTTCTCATTGGGGATGAATTATTGGAATGTGCTTGCTGTGAATTAAAAAGATGCGTTTTGAGAAACGATGCCGCATAGTTCTTTTTGGCTTCTTAAATAAATGTTATTCTCAAATTGTATTTTATTCCATTATGTTTTAATTTGCTCATCACCCTGCCATGTTGTAGAAACCCAGCTCAGTGCGGATCGACCAGCTGGACCGGGAGCAGTTTAACCCTGAAGTCATCACTTTTCCCATCATTGTCCACTTTGGGATCCGGCCGGCTCAGCTCAGCTACGCCGGAGATCCGCAGTAAGCCCCTCGTTGTGGAATAGCCGCATTAGGCAGCTGACCCTGCATTAACGGTTGGCATTCTCAGGTTGATTTTGGAGCAGAAAGTTGTCTGAAGCCACACCTCGCTGGCCTCTGTGTAACTACAGCAGGTGCTGCAGTTTACTGACCTTCTCTTTATTTTCAGGAGAAAGGCTCAGGTGGAAGTGGGGTGAAGATAAACATGACAAAAAAGACATTTTCATACGTAGCCTGCATACATCCTTCACGTTTTTATTGGCCTATTATCTGAAGTCTATCTGTTGTATAGGTATAAAGCACGTATGACAAGCAGCAGAATAGGGCTCTGATCTGGAAAGATGTTAACAAGTATGGATCTGAGCCCACCTGATGTGGTGAAGCTTTTTAGAGGTGATTAAGTGACAAAATTGGACCAGGTCAACCCACTAGTGGAGACACGAGAAATTTGCATGTGCTTAAGAATCTTTACTACCAAACGGCTGCATTGCTAAGGCCAAATTGGGAAAGTAACAAATAAAAATGGCCCTGCATTGTTGAATGTCTTTTTGTTTTAGCGTGAGGGAGAAATGAGTGGGAGGGGGTTGTGAGACATGGGGTGTATGAAAATTTAATCGTTTTACCCTGGGACTCTGTGTGCAGAGCAGTAGAAAGGTCAGCCAAGCAGGCTTGGAATCCCTCCTAGCCTGAGAGCTGAGATGCGGAGTGATGTAAGCTGATAAGCAGCACTGCTAAGCCCTCTCTTGGTTTCACTCTAATGAAGTTCCAATATTAAGTCTTTAATTGCTTCTTCCCTTTAGTTTTCCTGGGCCTCCAGTCATAATTGAATACATGCTCTGAAATTTAAAAAAAGATAACTTTTAATGAAAATTGTGCACAGGAAGGCTGGGTGTATTGCTTGCCACCCAGTATCAGAATCTGTTCTGTCAGTGTTGGTATCTAATTTCTTTGTATCACATATATCAACCTCTATACTGGAGCATCCAAACAATTAAGCCTTTCGAAATTAAATTTCTAAACAGGGAAAATGATAAAGCCTCAAATATTTCCCCAAAGCAGAATGCGCAGTAAGAATTGTGTGGCTCCAGCATTGACAGAATTTGTGGGGTAACTGGAATAGTTTCTAGTCAGGCCTCATAAAAATTTCAGTATTTGTTTCCTATCTCTCTTGCCATCTTTTTTTTCCCTCTTTCCATCCCTCTTTGATGGTTGGTTATGGAAATAAAGTGGGGGGGGGGGGATGGATACTATGCAACAAAGTGTCAACCAGTTCACCGTTGTTATTTTTTGTGTTCAAGCAAGATTTTTGACCTTTGACAAAATCTCTTATGTCCAATTGTAGGTACCAGAAGCTATGGAAGAGCTATGTGAAACTGCGTCATCTTCTGGCCAACAGCCCAAAGGTCAAACAGGTGGACAAGCAGAAGCTGACTCAAAGAGAGGTTGGTTATGGCCGGTTTGGTAGCTGGAGCCCACCGGCAGCACCCTGAATCTTGCCTTTGACATGCTCCCCAAGAGCTTGCCTGCCATCCCTTGTAAAATATCTGCTTAGTTT
Organism: Chitala chitala; assembly: GCA_025773905.1. Taxonomy (NCBI): domain Eukaryota; kingdom Metazoa; phylum Chordata; class Actinopteri; order Osteoglossiformes; family Notopteridae; genus Chitala; species Chitala chitala. Next base: position 14,325 of record JABJVR010002726.1, read on the forward strand.
TCTGAAAGGATTAGATGACTTTTAGCCTGATGTATCACTTTAAATGAGAAGAAATGTATGATCAGCCATCAGTTGTTTTTCCCCCTGGTTTCAGGGCATGGCCGTGCCATTATTCCTTCACCTCCACATCTCACAAGCTCTACTTTGGTTGAGTCTGTCTGTTTCAGTGGATAGTGTGTCACACGTTAAAGCTAGCACATGCACACGTGCTTATGCATGTCTCATTACCGAAGCGCTCAGAAAGCTGACCTGAAAGATGCTGAAATCAGACAGGCCCGGATCCACTTTTCGTTAATGATGCTGTTTTGGGCATGTGAGTCTCTGTGAAGATGGTAGTTTATCACCAATGCAATGTCTGCACCGAATAGCTGCACAAGAGAAAGATCAGGCATGGTGGGCACAGAGGTGGTGGGGGAGGGGGGTCGAGATCAACTCTGCTGTGGTCGTTACCCAAACCCACACACACACACACACACACACACACACACACACACACACACCCCACCCCGGTGGTCTTGCACAGCTTTCCCTTTGAAGCGGAGTTCAAAGCGGAGTTACATTATTTATTCATATCTTTGTTGTTTTTTTTTTTTATGTTTTGGTCGTTGTTTTCCTGACACGGGAGGCGTTGGCTGTTGGCATGTGGGTCACTGGCATCTTTTCCCCTCTTTACAAAAATGCCAGCCCTCCATGTCTCGTGGAGGACCCAGGTCAGGGCTGTACCCTTCTCTGGGCTGCTTGCCCACCGTGCTCTGTCTAGTACCTTGTTATGTATTTTACATTTTCACTTGATGTCTGCCTGAATTCAAGCACATACTTTCTGTCAGTGTATCTGCTGAAATAAGTACTACTTTCTCCTCATAGCCAGAGGCATCCGTAATGGCAGGCACTTTCTTGTTGCCTGGAGCATCCAGTTTAAGTATGCAGCTGTTTCTGTTTTTCCCTCTTTTTCTCTTTCTTTAAATCAGAGGGCCTTTAATTGAATTATCCAAATGCTGTTTTGTTTTCACTGTTTAGATTTGAGAGCGATCTGAATTTAAATTTTCAACAGTGTTTTTAAAAGGAGTGTGTTGATTTAAGTACGGCAACATATTAGATTAGTTTCTACTGCCTTGCACCACATAAAGGTAATTTTGTAGATGTTGTCAGCGGGTACCATTTTGTCTGCGCCCCCACAGTACGTGCGATTCCGTGCTGTGGTTTTTCCTTTCCGTGCTGTACTTGTTCCTTTCCGTGTTAAACTGGGGTCACTGACGGTGTCCGTCTGCAGGAGGCCCTCCAGAAGATCAGGCAGAAGAACACCATGCGGCGTGAGGTGACCGTCGAGCTCAGCAGTCAGGGCTTCTGGAAGACGGGCATCCGCTCTGATGTTTGTCAGGTATGGGCAGCCTGTGTCTCAGAGGGCACTGAGGGCCTTAACGGTTTTTAAGAGGCTTTATTCATACTGATCACATAATTAAAGACAGATTAACCAGTGCATTCATTAATTTTCACAATTTGCCATTTTTTTTAAAAGGAAGTTAGAGAGTGACTTGTAGCCTCACTTGCACTACGGGCAGGTAATGGCTTCTAGTTCCATCTGAACTGAAGGTTTCTGGACTGAGAGAGGAAACCAGTGGTCCCAGAGAGCTGAAGGATACCCCATACACATTGTCAGTGATCCTTATTGAGTCTGTGACGCTGGGGTTGTGAGGCACCAGAGCTTCCATCTGAGCTTTCATGTGTATAGAAGTATGTTTGCGTACAGGGTTGTGTTATATGCATAGTGCTCATTAATCATACTCACCTTAAGCCTCAAATCGCTGTGATCCAGCCCCCACCACGCACACAGTGGTACAAACTTGCGTTTGTGAGGTATGGGTGCTGGTATCTGTGCTTCTCTCCATAACACCAATGACTTGAGCCCATCTGAGTGCTTCTGCAGATTAAACCGCCGTAGTTTGTCTTTCAGTAAGACGATTAGCTAAAATGGTTACTATTAAAATCCCTGCTATACTTCTTTCTGTGGTAAGAAGGAGGCGTTAAAAACCCAGAGGCTAGAGCTGCCCTGAGTGCCTGTTTCCTGTTTGTGGGACCGACGTTTGCATGTTTTCTGACACCAGATGACAGTGCCCGGGTGTCAGTCTAAACACGGGCTGTCGACCTGCACTGTCTGACCTGCGGCTGGTCTGTCGGCCTTGCGACGTGGCTGGGGTCGCGGGCAGCGCCCGCGCTTATTTAAATATTTCCTCAGGTTGCGTTTCTGCCATTTGCAAAGGGACTCAGAGAGATTGGAGATGGATGGTGGGCTGCTGGCCCACCTGTAAACACTCGCTCTGTAACGTGCTTCTTTGAGGATATTGGCCTGGATGGCTCTGCGTCCCCCCCCCCCCATCTCTCTCCCTCTTTTCTTGCTTTCTCGGTCGTTAGTTACGACACACCAATTCAGTTTTCATTATTTCTTTCTGCCTCTGTTAGAGAGGTGCTTAATAAATAATGACAAGGTGATTGATTTTTATTGGGCCGGCCCCGGGGGGTGGGGGGGGGGGGGGGGGGTGGGGGGGGGGCGGGGGGCGGGGGGGGGGGGGGGGGGGGGGGGGGGGGGGGGGGCGCAGC
>JABJVR010002727.1:0-16918 GCA_025773905.1 Chitala chitala
CACAAGCGGCCCCTTCGTTCACAGTGCATAACAACAGAAGGAAAAACAGCTGCAACATGTGTTACTTAAAGAAAACAATTAAATACTCACGCCACCATGCCACCATATATATATATATATATATATATATATATATATCTCATAAAAATAATCATCAGGACTGATATATGAAAAGCATTTCTCTTTCGTGTTAAAGTAAGAGTTTAAAAATTAGCTACTTATACAGTACCAAATGTTTATGACGAGTAGTAGAGTGTGGGTGTGTTGTATACTGTATTGGGTAATATCTGTCAGCACTCGGTCACATATTGTAGTGCAAATGTAATGGTTATTGTGATGGAATATTAAAGGCTGAAATAATCTAAAGACTCAGTTATGTCATGCAATTCACGTTTAAATGTTTTTGGTATTTTTGCTATTTATATTTCAGTTTATGTTTAGGGTCACTAATGGATATTTGTAAAATGAGTCATTATCAGCCAAATCGTAAGCGTGCCAGTACATGTGCAGAATTGTGAAAATTAAAAACATTCTGGATATAAAAGACTTGCAGCAAGCAATACGCCGCAATGGATGAAGATGAGACGTTAGGTACCGAACAGTCAAAAACAGTTATGTTTTATGGACGGAAATTTAAAAAATGTGTCAGAAAAAAAAACAGCCATAAAGTTTTGTAAACTGATATACTGTGGACTTAACACTTACTGCCGACAAATCACGTTGAAAGAAAGTGAGGTAATTGTGCTGTCTTCTTGCAAAAAGTGATTGCTTGAAACATGGCACAATGCTAGATATTGATTAATACCTATTAAATACATGTCTTTAATTACAGTACTCAATAGAAGCGTGTTCCAGCTCCTTGTCAATGTTGTTCAGCACAGAATAACATGGGTGTGTTCTGCATTCTGTCATTCAAAGTGCTCAGAGTGCAGCTATCCTAGATAAAGGAAACCAGTGTATCTTAATGCTAAAAACTGAGGTAAAATGGAGGGGGGCAAAAGGATGTAAGGGGTGGAAGCTGGTGTTTACATGGGTTTGAATATATAAGAATTTCATGTGACTCACCATTCTGGGGAACTGTTTCTTAACTTCATTAGTTTACACAATGTTTAAAAACAGCACCTCTGTGAGTAACTCAGTCCAGAGTGTGGACTTGACCTTGTTGTGACGTGGCCAGCTAGGGGGTTGGTATCCATTGGCCCTGCCTATTCCACCACATTCTGCCTCGGGTTTAGACTGGGCTTCGTCGCCCCCTGTCTGTTCTTACTGGTAGGGTCTCGCTCGCTTCCCTCTAGCTGGGTTCAACTGTACTCACCAGGCCTTTTGCACTTAAGGCTTACTGTAATGTTTGTTAACCATATTGTCTTTATCATGTACAGGACTACAAGAGCAAAAAAAAAAAAAAAAACATTAAAGTATATTTCTCTAATGTAAGACTCCAGAAGCTGTTTTTTGTCCATACTGTAGGGTTTTGTGTTTCTCTTCTCTGTGGGTCTGTATACCCACTTCTGTACTTTGAACTTTGGGGCAAATTTGTCAAAGATGTTAAAAACTAATTCAACTGACTGCCTAACCCCAACAGCCTGTTTCTCCACTGACACAATCTCAGCTTTATGTCTTTATTAAAATACAAAACAAGTGTCTATTATTACATTAGTATCTAATAACAAAAAATGTACTTGGATATAGTTTTGTTTATGAAGGCAACTGGTCACATGCAAAATGCTGTGTTCCGGGTGTCAGCCTGTACTATACGAGTGGACACCTACTCTATGTGTTTGAGAATTTGCATGTTTGGCTATGAAATGCAAGGTCTGCTGGCAAAGGAAATTAAAGCGTCCTAAATAATCTGTCATGAAAAAACAGGAAGATGCACATTCGTTTAAGTGCCTCTGCTAAAATTTCACAGAACTACTTTATTTACATATACCTATACAGCTCCAAAAACAGAAAATCTAATATAAATATTGATGTTTAGGTTAATGGTTGGAGCTGTACACTTAGCTAAAGTCAGCTTAAACATGGGCCTGCCCACGGCTTTTGACACATCTGAGTTCCAACTTGAGCCCTGCTTCTCCAAAAGCATTAGCAGAAAGGTTTTTTGCTTTTTGCAGAGCACTCTGACTGCTTGGACTGTTTAAATGCTCACAAGGGTGGTCGTCATAACAGTCTGATATAAGTCCTGCTCTCCAAACACAAGAAGCTTATACTAATGTCTCCTTAATCTCTAAAAGGTTGATATCATCTCAGGTAACTATCTTTTTGTGTTCACACTTGCTTCTGTGGTATATTCGTCAGTGCTTTTAATTTTGCATTTGTGTGTCTGTTTGAGGATCTCCTTGAATAGTCAACCCAACCTCTTCTGCTTTCTATTAGGTTCAGCCTTTACGTTCTAACATTAATTAACAACAGACAGGGAGATAAGCTTTTATATCACAAATCTGGTGCCATTTAGGGAAATATATCGTAACGGAGGGAGATGATGGATTTCCAACCTGGGATGTCACCACTTGTGTGACAGACCAGACAACAGGATTGCTCTATGGAGCTAAAGACCGAAGTGGTCTGGTCACAAGATGCTCTTGAATGTGTGTCCTTTAAGACTTTATGACTTTGAGTTGCCTAAGAGCGTGCCGCGTTCTCTTTCTCCAAATGGCGTGAGCAGGAAGATCCACTTAGTCTGAAATGTAAGACAGTGCAGCAGGTGGAAGCCAGAGATCCAGTGACACTATTTTAAGTTGCCCAGAAGGGCTAATTGGGTTCTCTGGATAAATATTGATGGGTGTTACATTTAACTCCTGAGGAATCCCACACTCTGGCCATCCAGTTTCAGCACAGGATAAACTTTCCTACCTACCTTTCCACTCAGAAGGTGCTGAGAACATCAACACGAATGGGCTCAGTCAACCAACGGCAAAGAGCACCTTTTAAAGCACGTAATTAAAACCGTGAAGAACAAGTGGTTCATAAAACGTTTACAGTGATGTTTTGGTCATCTAACAAAATGTGCAACTTGTCACCAACCTCTGCCTCTGTCTTTGGGGACTTTTGTAATCTTGTAGTATGGTAGTATTGTAGTATTGTAGTAGTATAGTAGTAGTATAGTAGTTTTGTAGTATTATAGTAGTATTGTAGTATTGTAGTATTATAGTAGTATTGTAGTCTGAAGTCAAATGAGACATCGACTCAATGATAGAAGAGGGCTGTGGCTAATGTGCTAATATGGGAGCAATGAAGCCAGGATAGTATCAGATAGCCTCAACACCAGGGGTGGATTAAACCCATCAAAATCGTCATTCAACACTACTGCAAATCCAAATTTTGTATGAAACCATCTGCAGATGTTCATTCCACACATTGTCCGTCTTTTTGGTTTTAATTACGTTAAACAACTTCTGAGTCCCTTTTCTCGACCCGCCTGCTACTTCCAAAAAAGAGATGAGCTGTTATATTTCTGTAACTCACAACACACTGAATTAAAAAAACGTGTTTTGGTAATGGAGTAGTAATAATATGTTCTTGTTTATAATGATACCACCAAATCTGAAAATTCAAAAATTAACTTGTTTAACACCAGAACCACCAGCTTTCTAAAGAAATCTTTTCACCACTAACAGGGGGTGTGGTTGAATTCATTTCTGAGGTTCAATTTAGAACACATACAGGCTGACAACAGTTGTTCTAGAGCTGTGGGGATTAAGGGGATATTTTACCTTTTAATTATTGACATGGTGATCAACACAGGGCTGCAACCCACTGTCCTTTTTCTTACCAAAACAGAAACTAGAGGCAACTGGAAAGGTGGACGGAAAAGGATGCCCTTCTCAGCTGTTTCAAATATATGTGTTCATAGCACCTCCTCCCAGTTTTGCATTAATTTGAGGAGCTGCACTGAATTAATATTGCAGGCTTTGCATTCTGTAACATCAGAATACAGAATGGCCAGTGAGAAGTAAAATGCAAAGCAACTGACTTTATTTTTGTTAAGCGTTAGCACAAAAAGTGTGGTGTGAGTTAAAAAAAAAAAACCGTCTTGGGTGATTAAACCAGACAGGTCTGTCCACGATAGCATCTAAAAAAGGGGAAAAGCTAGAAGATGGAGGACAATAAAGGGTCTTCGAATGAGGATCAGGAACTAGAAGTTAAGACCTAGGGTTAGTAGACTGCTTGGTAATTGGCATAGAACTGAACAATAATTACTCGTGCTGAGTAACTGTAAATACAGAACATGTTTTCATAATGAAATCTAAGGTTTTAAAACTGATTTATTTATAAAGCTATGCCATTTTAATTAAGTCAGTAAGTCAACAATGTTTTGATCTTTCTTGGAAAACAAATGAACTGCAGAAATCAAATATTTCACAGGAAAATAATACCCAATAAATTTTCTGCAATTTAAGCCCAAGGACATATTGTTGTTGTGATATCCTGGTTGGGTGTTTCAGAGAGAATAGCATTTATTTATTTATTTATTTTTCCAACATCTTTGTAACCTACAATAATATGTCTGTGTTCTGTAGCTAGGTACTATAACTAATCTAAGCAAAGGTTTCAACATCAGTGGTGCTCTTTCATATTTCTGTGCATAACAATGGATTTGAATAGGCTTTACATGTGACACTACACTTTTTGAGTTGGAGTTCAATTAAGCTAATTGGGTTTGCGGAGGATGCAGCTAATTGAAGGGTGGTGTTGCAGATTTTTTTTGAACTGCTGAGATTTTCTTGTCAAATATTTTGAAAAAACCTTCAGTGTTTGTCCATTAAGACACGTACATTTAAAACACGAATGACTTGTTTTGTAACGATATACACACACAAAAGTCATGTTACCGTGTACCTGTTTTAGATGTTATTAAACAGTTCAAAGAGCTGTTTTGATTGATTACCTAATTTCATTAAATATACAAAAATGTAATTAGTGAAAAAGAAAAAAATATACACTTTGTAAGCCCCTTCATATATTATGTTGACAAACTATAATTAAGGAAATTATTTCCTTTTAGCATGGAAACAGGTGTCAAAACATAATGTGATAAAGCTATACATGGTTGTTATTTCAGTTGATCTTGTTTCATTCTGCTGTACAACCCCCTCAAATGCAATCAAGAAAAAAAAAAAAACACTCAGCCATTTGTCTTTATGCTCCACAAAAACGTGTGTTCCGGAGTTCAGTAGATCTCCGGTTTGGTAACAACGCAAAGCGAAGCTCACGTTTTCCGGGTGATTTAACTTAATCGTTTTAATTTGGGAAAGAAGTGTTGCGGGCCTTTCTCCAGCACAATCACATACCAATCTGAGAAAACAAAAGGAAGACCTCACGGTGACCCTCTGAGTGTAATCTGGACTTCCCCTCGGCGCTGAGGTGCATGTTTTCACACTGAATCAGCCGGCTCATTGCCTCAAGTCACTTGCCCTGATGAAGTGCAGATACTGCATTTGTGAGGGTTACATCTGTTTGACATGTAACACTTGGACAGTAAATAATGCACGCATAGCCACAGTTGCGATTCTCAGAAATGGTGGGGGGGGATACTATGCACGTGTAACCCTTAAATTGTTTCTGAAATTACTGAGTTTATTTGGATATTTGTCATCCCTGGGGATGCAGGTGTTTCCATGGTGCTAAGGTTTTCCCATAGAAACATAATCCAGAGAATAACACAGTGACAGGATATAGATATGTATCCAGAACACACACATATAGTTGGGATACCAAGCATGCCAGGGGTGTCAAGTGTAAATGTGTAATGGGCAAAGTTCTGGAGCACGCCTGTGGGTTCCAGTGCTGCCAGGGTGCACAGATAGCATCAGCAGTCAGGACACCTCCCAAAAACTGTAACACAAAGAAGGCTCCTTAATAATAATTTTTTTTTTTTGTATGCAGAGATTTAAAAGCGAGGATAATGTGAATTATCACCCGAGACAACACTTGTTGATATATCAGACGGATTTGACAAGGCCATTTTCTAAGTTAAACTGGCAGTTGTTTCACTGCTGTCCTGGCCATTAGGGAAGCTCTTAGTTCTCACACTAAGACGAATCATCGCATTATAGACACTGGCTGTAGTCTTTTTTTCTACTGACCTACAGGACAGACTGTCACACATGCAGGACAGATATCCCCCCTGGGGTTTCATTCCTTTAGAGGCCCAGGGAAAGACTGTAACACGGGACCGAAAATACTTCACTCATTAAATGGAGGAGTATCTGTTTATTACCTTAGATTAGGACCTGTTTATTAAAGTCTAGAATGCCAGAATGTTACTGTGTTTCTTAGAACTCAAAAGAAAAGTATGTCTTGGTGTCATGTTTAAGCAGATTTCCAATCCAGTTGTTGTGTTACTTAGGTGCAACTTATTGAGTAGGTTTAATATGTAAGATTGTCCTTGAGTGCTAGGAAGGTTAACACTTGCTGTTTATTACTAAGAAAATGGCACTTTTACAGTAAGACAAACTTAATGAAGTTTTGCCGAAGCATTTTTATATCTACCCTGCTTTTAAATGCCAGTTTTTCATTCATTATCTTTTGACTGGTTTTCACAGTGCAACCCAGTTTTAGTCCCTCTAATTTGCTCCTTGTTACAATTGTAACGGAAATATGCTTAGTCAAAAGTGGGAAAAGTCCATGGTGAAGTAATTTATTATATATTTTTTTGTATGACCAATGAAAATACGGCATTGCGATAGCAGATGATGCCTTGGACCTCTAGCCCCACACGTTGGTCTGGTGGTTTTGCAACAGTGGCAGGAGCAGAATGAGAGGTTAAGAAAACTGCCCTTTTACAACTGCTCTGTTCTCTTCCCAAGAAAAAGCTACCAGCTGTAATACAGGTCTACGCCCTGTCCCATCCCTCTGATTGCCTTTCACTTGTTATGATTTCCTCATAAGCCCATACCTCACCCGGACTAACCCTCGCCCTTCCCTGCTGTCTCTCCCCTAGAGGACCGCAAGCGGCAAATGACATCACAAGGCTGGCGTGGTGTGAGGCCTGGATCGATGGGAGAAGACTAGTTCTTAGAGTGCCCCCTCCCTCTATTCTGATCCTCCTGCTGCCCCAGTGGTGACGCAATCTCAGCGGGCACTCAGGGTGGAGCTGCTGCCCTCTGAAGGTTGATAGGGAAAACAGAGAGGAAAAGAAGTCATGATGGAAAGAAGACAGATGGTGGAAAGAAGACAGTGTGAGGCGATACACTTTTTTTCTCCCCCAGCCATTTGTTTTCAGAGGACACAACGCTTTCAATGCCTTGATGTCTGTTTACGTCTGCTGTGTTTTCATAGACATCCAAAAACATGTGCACTCGTTTGCTTTGAGTGCTGTTCTTTATATTGCCTACACTGTTACGCATGTTGGACAAGAATTGTTTGGAAAACAAAGCAGATAATATGTAATAACCCATCTAATTTATCACAGAATATTGATATCAATGGTTTACCTACGTTGTCACTTTAGTTGTGATTTTTTTCACTTCAGCTTATTTTGTATAAAATTTAGTTTTAACCCATAGTTTTGTGCACAGAGTTCCAGTTTGAGTGTTTCGCACTGATCTTCAAAGGAACTGAAGATGCCATACTCACAAGTGGTGGGCAGAACAGTGGGAGAAGGACTTACTCTGAAGTAAGATTTCAAGAGTAACTTGAAATTTCTACATACATTGTATAAATATGGAATTTACAAGGTTAGTATTATGTTCAGAAAATGTTCTCAAGTTTTGGCCCAGTTTTGTAACATCAGTTGTACAAAGATGCTGACTGTCCCTACTTAAGGAGCCCACTGTTGACTGAGGATTTTTTATTATATTGTAATGTCGGTGCACGTTGCCAATCAGTGCTGCTTTGGGAGGGGACAATTAGCATTTTCCCAGAGATCGCTTCTCGGCCTTTTGGCTAAGATCAAGTGTAGTATCTGTTCTTATCAGTTCACGATTTCGGCTGTGTCTGATTTTTACCCTTTTATTGTCGGATTTTTTAGGGTTTTTATAGAAGGACGTCAAGGGTGAACTAAGGCGTAGCAGCAGGTGGCCTGACCGCCGCTGCCACGGGGGATCCCTTGATCGTCCTTTTTTAGTCTTTTAGGGCTTTTATTTGTTTTATATCTTTTAGTATTTTATTTTTAGTTAGTTTTAGCATTAGCCTCAGCTCTCCTGAACCAGGAATAAGGAAGACGCCGGGAGGACTGAAGATGGTGGACAGCTCGGCCGGCAAAGGACTTCCCTGCTCCAGGGCTGTCTCCTCCACTGGGATGCCATCAGCAACCCCTTCGTCCGGATCCCAGGGCATGGCATGGACCCAGGTGAGTGGTGACTCGGTGGCGGCTCCGGCGGCCGGCAGGGCTGCTCCAGTGGGGACAGGGCCAGGGGCAGGTGGAGGCCTGCTCAACTCGGTCCGGTTCCGCTGGAGCAACGCCGTGGAGGGGGCCCTCTTTACCGAGCGGGTCCCCTTCATACGGGAGGTCCGGTTTGGCGCGCTGGGGCTCAAAGTGGAGGACCTCATCTGTGCCCAGTGCAATGGTGCCGAAAAATACTTTGATGTCATGTTTACATCTGCTGAGGTGTACCGCCAGGTCCTGGAGCGGAGTGCAGAGTTGGGTGGCCATCCGCTGGGCAAAGACTATGTCGTGGAACCTTTGTGGGACAGTAGCCGGCGGATGGTCACAATACATATTTTCAACCCTCACGTTACGGCCGAGACTGTCCGCAAGTTCCTGCAGAACTTCGGAGAGGTCCTCCCGGGAGAGAAGATGGTCTGGGATGAGCTGGGGGTGTGGAATGGGCGCCGCCAGTTCCTTATGAAGCTTAAACAGGACGGTAAGGGGTGGTTTGTATACCCCCCGGCTTATTTTTTAATTGGAAATAATAGGGGGTACCTGTTTTATGGTGGCCAACCCCCGTTTTGCAGATCATGCCAGGGCCATGGCCATAAGGCTGAGGACTGCCCTGACATGAAATGCTGAAATAGTCTTGAGCTGGGCCACCTGGCTCGGGACTGTAAGGGGCCCCGCCGCTGTCGCAATTGCGGTGGGGAGGAACACCTGGCGCGCCCCTGCCCCAGCCAAACACGATCATATGCGGCTGCTTTGGCTAGTGGGGGAGGCAGAGAAAGCAGCCGGAATCCTGTGCCACCCCATGGAGCGGTTCCTGGGGCCCAGGGTGAGGTAAGGGGGACCTCTGAGGCCGAGAAGCGGCCCTTGGAGCCTGTGATAGAGGTCCCCTGTGAGTCCTCCTCCCTGGTGGGTGATGTACCGGCTCCTACTGGGCAGCCTCAGCCAGAGCCAGTTTCGGCCTTGGCAGCAGGGTCCCATAAAAGGAAGCAGGACCCAAAGGAAACTGAGAAAAGGAAGGCGAGGAGGCAAGGGGTTCGGCTGCCTGGTACCCCAGAAGCTGCGGCGTCCATTGAGGAGGTCCCATTGGAGCACTGCTCCCCAAAAGAAGAAGAAACGAGTTGGCCGAGTTTAGGGGCTTCCATAGATCTCTCCAGGGACTATGAGGGGCCCCTGGGGTCTCCCAACAGTGATGACTATCTGTTTGAGTTGGGGGCCACACATGGTGTCGGTGGGGAGCGTGATCCACGGCCTCCTTAGTTTTAGGGTTTTTACTGTTTTAACCCTTTATCCTTTTAACCTTTCTTACTCCAATGGCTGATTTTAAGGTTTTAACTGTTAACGTCAGGGGGTTGAGGAACCCTCTCAAAGGGACTGCGGTCTTTGATGACTTGGCATGCTCCCCCTTCTCAATTTGTTGTCTTCAAGAAGTTTACCTGAGGGACCAGCGGGACGCGGCTCTCTTCTCACAGGCTTGAGCACTTGGAGTTTATATGAAAGTCTGCGCTGATCTGAATTTTAGGATGGAGAAGGATGTCACTCGGTGGGGCTTCCATGCAGCGAAGGAGAGGTGGAAGGGCCTCCTTCAGCTGTAAGTCCCGTCGATTTCTAAACAATGACACGGTTTCATTTCCGAAGACAGGTGGAGCACTACTGGTTGTGTACACACCTCACGGATGTTGGAGGTGTTTTGTGGGGCGTGCCCTTTGGTTCTCCACAAGAAGAGGATCACTTTCCTTTTCTTTCCTTTTTAAACCTGTTTTTAGCCAGTTGGAGTATGGAAAGGCAACTTATTAACTATTTAATATCAGGCACAGCCATATTGATCTCTTTAAGGTCGAGAGACAAATTATGTAGAATTTTAGAACTGTATTTACAAATGTCTGTTTTATTATATTGTATAATTGCTCTTATCCTTCAACTGTCCCATTATTCATTGCTGTATTGTTGTATTTTATTGTATTTTACCTGTCATTGTGTTGTATTGTATCAAATATTACTGTTCAATAAAAAGAACGCCAGAATGATGAGAGAAATATCCAGTAGTGAGACAACATTGTGAGGGATTTTAGAACTGCATTTAAAAATGTTTTTACAAATGTCAAATTTTTTTCCATTGTATTCATTGCTGTTCTTATCCTTTTACGTGTCTAATATTTATCGTTGTACTGTTGCATTTTATTGTATTTTACTACTTATTGTGTTTTATTGTATTTACTTATTGATTAATAAAAAGAAGGCCGGAATGATGAGAGAAATACCCAGTAGTGAATTCACTCTGGAAAGATCTTTGTGACCGGTTGAAAAAAATAAATAAATAAAATAAAGCCTAAAGACCTTTTGGTAACACAATAGGCTACTGGATGATTCCAGTAAACTCCATGTGAAGGACTACGTAACGGGTGTCCAACTAACCTACTGGAACAGAATCTTTATCAACTCAATGTTCTGTAGAAATACATGTTGTTGCTATCTTCAAAAAAGTAGAAAAATTTTTGCAAAAACAGTAAAACATTATCTAAATAACTATATAAACAGATAAAAGTTTGAAATTTTACTGGACAAAAAGATTTGTTATTTTTGAGCAAAAATATATAAATCATGCAGAAGTGATGTGTTTCAGTTATAAATGCATACACCACTCGTACACTGTTAAATATTATAAAACAGTTCAAATTAAATTTACAAAATGCAAATCTGTTATTACATAATTGTCTTGTTTTTAATAGAAGCATGTAATTTTAATAATAAAGAGCATGGAATTTTAACTAAACAGTTTTCAATGTAAAGGGGGAGGATTTCAAGGTTTTTTTTTAAGACAAAGAAAAGGAATGATTTCGGGAAATGGGCTGATGGCAAACTTATAAAAACCATTCTCACCTCACTCTGTTACCCTAAAACCAGAGTTAACGAGAACCAATGCTGACTCAACACCAGCAGTTAATCGTCCCCAGCTCGTCACAAACCACAAACTGCAAGTCCTTAAAAACAAGTCCCATGTCCAAACCTCGGGCCCCTCCCCTCTGCTAAACGAGACAGCCAATTATTCTACTATTTGAAGTCATGGATATCTCAAAGCTGAAGTATAATCTCAATAACTACTGAGGGTCTATGTTAAAGTCTTAATTATTATTATGTAACTCTACAAACGTTGCCGATTTTCACTCATGTAAATTAAACTTCTAGCTCATTAGCCTAATGGCCACAGAAAATTAATTTTCCAAGATGGTCTTGTTAGTTTGTTTGGTGTGTATAATTAGTCTGTTGCTTTCAGACTTTAACACTCATAGTTTACAGCTTTTAATCAGTTCACCCTGAGATGTTACTCATGAACCTGATTTGATTTAAACTTGACACACACAGAGCAGCCTGTGCCAGGTAATTCTCAGCAAACACTGGCTCATGAGACAGGTACAAATGCTTTCATGCCAGGGCCAGGCCAAGTGTTCTTCATCATATTTTTTATTGTATCGCCTGCAATATTAGCCTTTTTCTGATTTTTCTGCGTGATTCAGCTTTTGGTTATGTGTAAAAAATGCAGTTGTTCCAAAGCAGTTGGTCACTATCCTACACTCAGCACCCTATTACATTTCCATCCAAGTTGAGGTGTTTGAATGTTCTCCATTTGGTTTCCCAGGCCCCAAACTTATTTATGCAAAAAAAAAAAAAATTCTCATCATGTCAGACGGGGAAAAACGGTAATTTAATCTGACAGTACTTTGAGGAACAACAGGCCTTTACTTTCAGGGTCAAACGAACCAGTTATGTTCTGTTTTCCCAGTTCTGCTCTGTTTCTTCTTTGCCTCCATTGGTCGTCAACATCTTCATCTCCATCTCCACTCCACATGACACCATAATCTCCTAGATCTCCTAATCATCTCTATCTCTGCACACACTGTCCTCCCTCACTCATTGCTACATATGTCCTCCATATTTTCTCCTTTCATTCTCCTTTAAGTTTGTTTGTACTAAAACTAACCGTTTTCCATCAGCCTTCTGAGACCTAGATGATCTTATTTTTCACTTCATGTCAGTGTGACAACTCTGTATCTGTAGGTTCACCTTCATTGTTCATTACCAGTCATAAGTAATTAAAAAAATATGTCCTGTGTCCAACCGTGAGAATTGCCTCACCTGTCTTTCTTTAAATGTTTATATTCTGGCAAGAAACGCTAAAATGGTAAAACTGTGTCATGTACTTATACATATATCTGCTGATTCTTAGTAACAGCTGCAAAGAGTTCGACAGGGTGAAGCCAGAATAACTTTGTACCTTACTGGTCTCACTCTGACTGGGTGCTTTTTTAAAAATTTAATTACTTTTAAGAAATCATAAAATGTTGTTTACAGTTCTGCATGCTAAACACACTTGTCCAATTGTAGCTTTTTATTTTTATGGAAATGCTTTCCATTGATTTTTATTATATATTCATATGTATGTCATCGTACAAAATTTATGAATTTTTACTAAATTGTACGCAGTTACATTAAATTAAATTAACTATTAAGAGCAGATTTTCAGTGTAACTTTACAGTGTTGCCATGGATAAAAGAAGAGGAAGTTTATGCATGTCATAAAAAATGATCTTCATTTTGAGATATTGGACATGACAGGGCTGGTAAAATTTGAAATGATATAGACTTTTGCCTTTATCAACGCAATGTTGAAATGCTTGCTAATTGAATTCTGGGCTGTTTTATAACATTACAAAATGACTCATTAAAAATAAGGTTTGCCATTACATTCTGTTCTGCTTACGATACTGCAAAGTACAAAATGAAAGACTTCAGTCAGTTCTGTTTGGCCTCCCTTAAAAAAACGCCTTACAGCAGCATGTTAGATGAAATGCAATGAGATACTGAGAGTTTCCCTTTACTTTGGTGATATATACACATGAACTGTGAACTCACCCTTCTGGTTTTCATTGCAAAGTCGTGCTGTTCTGTTGAAATTAACTGAAAAAAAGACACTTGGGAATGACAATTAAAACAATGTAACCAATCAAATGGACACAACATATTTCCTCAGCTAGAACTTTATAAAAACCCTCGAGGCTAATGTAATGTGAAATAAATCTCCACCAGCCCATTTCCAGTGAGTGCCATCGCTCATCCCACACATATCATCATAATCATGATCATCGCAATTTTCAGGCTGCTTCTAATATTCTGAAAATAACTTTGCCTTTAACCTCTGGCTTTGTAATGAAAATGTATTCAAGATGCTAGAAATATATATTAATTATCATTGTTATCATCACAGAGCTTGAGCATTTTGTCCTGTGTCAGTTCATTCATAAAGCATCACCAACTCTGAGTGATTTATATAAAACAGATACAAAATATTTACATATATTCGCTTAGCATACGCCTTTGTCCAAAATGACTTACAAATGAAGACATAGGTGTCAAAATGAATTTTTCACCTGTTGCTGATACAATGCATATAAACTAGAAAAAATACATACAGAATATGATGAAAACCCAACACCCATTTTTAAAAGTTAAATATTTTTGAAGGTGAAATGCTTATATATAATTATTATTTTCCTCAGCTCTTCCCTGGTTCCAGTGGCAATACTCACAAAGCCCTGATTGATAAGGATCTCCACCTGCTTCTTATTTCCCCATTTCTCATTTAACCTGTGATAGCCAGTATATTACTCAGCCCTTCCGTTTAGCGCAATTGTGTAAATGCTACAAGCTTCCTACATGACACCAGTGCCAGAGCTACTGTACACACTTCAAGGTTATATTTTTCAGTGTATTTTTGCCTGTTTCTTCCCTTTCTCACAGGATCGTCCTTCCTGAGGGTAACCTGGGGAGAATCTGTGGACTGAGCATTACTTGCCATTTCACCCCTTCTGTTTTCCTGCATACTTCAGTAAACCTCTAGAACTTGTGGTCTTTCTTAGGTTCAAGAGCCAGTGCTCACATGCCTTGGTCTGAATGGAGAAAAAAAGTTTCAATTTACAATTTTATTTGATCTATTTTCTCTAACTCCCTTTTGGGTTTGTGTGTCTCCCCCCCCCCAACAGCACACAGCTATGGTGATGTGCTCTGTATCTCTGAGTATTTCTACAGGGGTATATAAGTAATTCCCACCTCTGTTTAGGCCTGTGACTGTGACACTAATTTCTGCTGCTGATGCTGCTGTTGATTTTCCTCTGTTTTTACTGGATGTGTCCCAAGTCTAATGCTGTTTTGAAGTACCAAAAGTTCTGGTACTGCTGCAGTGGAAAAGTGTCCTAAAAGTCCAATAATCAGTGACAGCAGCAGTTGATTTTAGAACTTAAGGACATGATTAAGAAATCATAAACTGTTACTTTTTTTTCCTAACTCTTTAATTGACTTGTAATTGTTGCTGCTATTAGTAGAAATGGACGTTTTTCAAGAAGTAGCTCAAGAAGAGTTAAATGTCTGCCATGTAAGCACCTCTTGAGTCAAAGGTTGCAATAATATACTGCTAAACTCGCTGCAGTTTGCAGGTTTGTGTTGTGTGTATTTTTATTTTTTTTTTAAGATATTTACAAGATGTTACATTATGTTATCTAACTATAAAGATAATACAAAACATGTATTGTGTTTTGTCATGTGGCATATCAGCATTTATGCTGTGCTTTGTTTAAACAAGCTTTTAAACTTATGCAATAAATTGAAAACATTCTGTTTATTAAGGAAGCAAGTATTCTAGTCAATGGCTTCTGCTAATATGCTAGCATGGATTAGGAAAGGTTTTTTTTTTTTTTTTTTCCATTGTGGTTAAGGAGGTTGGAACCACTCTAAAGTGATAACTTGTATCGTCTTCACACAGAAGAGTTGTGCACAGCGGACTGTTTCCTCTATCCCTTTTAAATGATGCCAAAGTGTCTGCTTATTGTTTATTAAAAATGTACATAAAATTTTACAGTATATTATGACTTTTACTAAGAGTACCCAGCTCATATGTGTTTCTAAGCCAGTTTCCTTCATCTGTGTTTGTTTTAACAGAATCATTACTTTGAGAGATGAGACTTTACAGCTCCTCCTGCAGGTCTTAAAGAGAATAACTATTTCAAAATATTCAGGGGTGGCACATCAATATTAAATGCAGTAGACAGAAACATCCATCCTTCCATTTGCTTAACCACCTTATCCAATTGAGGGTTGCAACAGCAATGTGTTCTCTGAAAGTAGTTTTTTTGTATCTCTTTATTTAAAACAAACTTGCAAATTGTTAAAGACAGTCCATATGTAGGGGCATCGACCATAAGCCCAACTGGATGTTTTATAAGGCGTATGTTTGGTCACCAGTAACCAAAGGATCTTTTGTCAACCACTCTTTCAAGATACTTTATACAGTGCTTCAAATAACTTTGGTACCTCCATTTACCGTGCAATTTCTTCTATTATTTTTATTTTAATCTAATTTTATCGTTGTGTCAATTTGTGTGCACAGTGGTTCAAATCCCATTCTGATGTGAACATTTTATGAGGGAAGAGAAACAGGTTCTAGGGCCAAGTATGTGGGATGCATACGAGGAATTTGTTCTCTGCATTTAACCCATCCCCCCGGGGGAGCAGCAGGCAACAACTTTCAACACCCAGGAAGCTAGCATGGAGTGTCTTGCTCAGGGACACACAACTGGTGACTGGGGCAAGATTTGAACTGGGAGATTTCTGCAACCTGACCCCCTGAGCCACTAAGCTGCATCAGCTTAACCTGCTCCACATTTTGTGCATCTCAAGGGCATTAAACATTTCTATTTGTTCACATCTGAGACAAAATCTTGGAAATACATTACTGTTTTCAACTTACATGCTATGTAACTGATATAAATGTTCTGACTTCACACATCTGTGTTTAATCACAGGAAGGTAAGCATCAATTCTAATTCTTGACCCAGCAAAAGAATTTTTTAACCCTATCTTGTCACCTAAAACCCCCCCAGTCCTGCATCCACTGAAAATGCACAAACTCTGTCCTGCTGTAAGGCATTATAACTCAACCTAAAATATGCCACTCGGTTTTAGGACAGAAGAATGCGAATGCTCAGTGTGTGCAGCCTTGCTTTCTGTCAGTAGACTGATGACTCAGAGACAGAAGCCCTACCACAGGTCCTCTCATTCTGAAGCCTCCTACACAGGGCTCTTCGTAACACTATATTAATGATTCCATAAAAATGATTAATTCTACCTGCACAGAAACATCCCCTCCCTGACCTGTTATGGCTGGAATTTAAAAGTTGTTGCTCTTGCCATATTTATTTAACGTAGTATTATTGTAATATATAAATATATGGAGTCAGACTGAACACCCACTATTTCACAGGTTGTTCTTCCTGGAAGTCATTTTCTCTGGTCTTCTATTAAAAACTATTTCACTTTGTTTTCCTATTTCTGCAAATATGGACCACCTTCTGTTTGTGAGGTGCTACATGCAATTATGTTTGGGCTATATAATTGAATTGTTAGTTTTTTTTTTTTTTTTCCAGAAAGAAATCAGGAAAAAACAGTTACTTGAGGATGAAGTAAAGATAAATTGTAAAAATAAACAAATTAGCTGCAGGTTACAAAATTAGGTAAGACAAGGATGGCATCAGATTTACTCCACTTCTA
>JABJVR010002728.1:0-16918 GCA_025773905.1 Chitala chitala
CACACACACACACACACACACACACACACAAAGTAAATTACATCCTGAACAGATAGTTTTGGGATATCACATATTATGTTAGTGAATTTTTATGACTAAATCTTGTAAATACGTTGAGTTTAGCTGAGGGGAAACCATGTGTCACGCCCCCCTCATCAGTGCCTGCCAGCCGGTCCTGAACAACCGCAACCGCATTTAAGCACCTCAATGTCACCACAACAGTGCGAAGTATTACAGCCTAGCATGTGTACCAAGCATTCTAAGAAACCGGTGTCTACGTTCTCCATGCCCTTGTGTCTACCTTGTTCCTCATACCTCTCTAACCCTTTGTGTCTCCCCTAGCCCCCGTCTTGGTTTCGGACTGATCTACTGGCTTCAACGACCCCTCGCCTGGATAACGGACTTTGTTTCATGGATTACGTCTTGCATTAGTAATAAAAGCTCCGCAGAGAGGATTCCAGCCTCCTGTGTGATTACTGATCTGTAAAACCATGTAATAAGTTATTTTTACATAAAAAAGTCTAAAGTGTTTAAACTGGAAAATACCTTTTCATGGCTTTAGTTTTTAGGTCAAGCATATTTTAGGCATGTTTTTCTTGTGATTAAAACAACAATACAGACAAACACAAAGTAAGTTAATGCAATAATAAGTCCTCTCCATACACACCTAAAGTGTCTGAGGACTGCCTTTCCCTTAATGTCTGCCTGAGCATGGGTATGGCCTACAGGCATTCAGAAGAGGTCTGCACCAAGTGACACTCAACTCCAGCGTATTCCTCAAGGGATAAGGCAGACTGAAAGCCCAGAAACTTCTGGTATGCATAAGTAAATGACATGGTTTTATTTCAGGGCAGCATTTTCAGCTTAAGTGAACTAAACTACATTGGAGTTAAGTGAAATTCCTACATTCTCATGTTTACACAAAGTACTCTAATGGAGTCCTTAAGAGTCAAAATTATTGTTTATATAGTTATAACCAGAATTTACAGTTATGTTTTAATAGCAGTATGTTTTTGCTTAAAACACCAATACATTTAATATTACAAGTAAAATGTAAGTATTTAAGTTTCTGTTTGTTATTGTAAATCAATGCAGTTTAATTGAATGTTATCATGCACACACACACACACACACACCCCTCTCCCCTGCACGCACACACGCACATGCACACACAGAGACACACATGTGCACACACACCTCTCCCCCGCACGCACACACACACACACACACACACACACACACACACACACACACACACACACACATGCACCCATCTCCACACACGTATTGCTCACTTGGTGTGAGGCACAAGAAGGCTAACCTTTGAGACTATGTCACCCTCACAAAATGTCATAGTTCTGAGATATATGTAAATATTCACATTTTGTTTGTTTTATGTTTGACTGTTTAAGTCTCCTGGGGAAACAATACTATACAGCCAGTCCTGTAGATGTGCAATGTAAAATGTAGAATTTTTATGTGTAGACCAAACCATTGAATGGTGCAGAGACATATCAGAGCAGGATTTAAACACTTAATTTTTTTTTTTTTTTTTTACTGTAAAGGGAACTACGACCACTGTAGATTTTTCTTCTTTTTTCTTTACAGTTTTCGTTGTTTCAGTTCATTCCCCGGAAAGATTTGCACTTGGTTGCAGTTGTATATGCAGTTGAATATTTTCTTCTGACCTAGCTGTGTCTTGATAATTATTTGTATTTTACAGTAAGACATATTGCAAAACATATTAATAAGCATTTGCCATTGAATCAAAACTTATATGGAGGACCTTAAGTGTTTTATATTGTTACCATCTGGCTTGTTAATTACTTTGTACTTGTTAATTACTTTGTACTACACATTTCCTCATTACAGTTGTCATTTTTGGCAGTTAAATTTTGCAAGATTGATTTTCAAAGAAAAAATAACAAGGTAGTAGAACAAATTTTAACTTTGCCTACACTTACATGTCTTATTTTCTCAGTTATCACCAGACTTAAAGCCACTGGAAGTACATTTCCCTTGCAATACTGAATTCCAGCAATGTCAGTTCATTATAGAACCTAGTGGTGATATAATACAGCATTTTATAATAGCATGATGGTGCAGAAAGCAAGCAAAGAACAAACACCTCAGAAGTTAACCTGAAGTAATGAATCTCGGTCTCAGTGCAGTATTAACATGCTCAGTGATAATGTTCCTTGTGTCCCAATTGCAGGAACATGTTTCCGAACTTGACTGCACATGGTTATGTATTGATTATAACCTGACTGAGCTTGGCTGTTTGCTTTATTAAAGTTCTCACATGTTCTCGCCATATCATTTCTAGGTATTGTGGGTCATGTTTGGAATATAAATTGTGAATTAATGCCCACAAAACAACTGACAGGAATGTGAAGCTTGCACAGTATGAGCCATAAACAAACGCCAAAGGTCATTATCAGCTAAGTAAAAAAATGTGTTGACATATTAAGTCATTACAGGGAAAGATCAAAGTGAGGACTGGCAAGTCATGTGACATGAGAAGTGCAAAGGGGATTTGTAAAAAAATAAAGAAAGAGTTGTAGTGTGAATTTTGGTGGAAAAACAATAATAAACATCTGTAAATTGGAAAAGTTTGTGGAGGGGCTAGGGTGACGATATCAATCTGAAGAAATCAGAATTGGACAGGTATGAGGGAGCTGTCCACCCACTGACTGTGACGCAACACAGGTCCTCTGTGTAGATAATCCATGGACTGAATTTGGAACATTTTACTTAGAAATTAAAAACTAAAAGCATAAACAGAAAAATTGTCTCATGATTTAACATTATAGAATGATCTTAAATAAAAAATAATGTGTAAATTTGGTCATCTATCCAATGTCCAAAAAGATAATATGCACTTAGCACAGTTTTCCAGGCTATTTTGTGTCTGAGTTCAGATGAGAAGCAGTTAACCAAGCAGACTGTCCTGTGTTCTTGTGAGTATCACTTATTCTGATAAGAAAAACGAGTCCATTACTATTGCTTAGATAACCTCGGTAGACTAATTGACATTCAGGGTAATGGACAAGATTGTACTTATGTACAAGCACCTTTTCATTAGAAACTGTGAGCAAAAAGGGAACTCTTCACTGAATGAAAACGGTCATTGTGATGTTGATGAAAATTCTACATTATGGATTAATAAAACTGATATATTTGTCTTATCTTTCTTGCCCCCCCCCCCAGATTATTGTGTGCTTTTTCTGGTTGCTTAACTGTTGGTTCACAGTCTTGGAACAAGTTTCTCATTCATGGTGTAAATGATGAGAAATGGTGAGAAAAGTCCCGGCTGAGCTGATGGCTGATCTTTCTGGTGAATCTGTCCCTGTAATGTTACAGCCTGTGAACAGTTTCACAACTCTCCTTAGGTATTAAATAATTTTGTGTTAGTGTATGGCTCTTACACTATCTGGAGCACACTGTAGACATTGTGGAATTTAAGGTAGTCTTCTAATTACATTTTTCCTGATACCTCTGAGGTTGTATTTTAAATCTGTTGCCACTACTGTGTCTACAGAATTAGCATGCTGGAAGCAGGTAATTTGTTTTAAAATGCAGATTTTAAGGCACTTTCAGCCTTTTTAAAGTCAACAGGGTCCCTCATGTGAACTGTGGATAAAGCTTATTAATAAAAATTGCTGTAAATTGTTCTTTACATTACATGAAACATGGTCTAACATGTTCTAGGGTATTTTTAGGCTCCCATATGCAATTCTGGATCTACCATAATGGAAAGTTGTGTGTGCAAAATGGAACTAAATTTTTCATTAAAAAAAGATTATATCCTTTTGGTAATGGTTTTTGTTTGGGCAGCACGAATGGTTTAGTGCCTAGGACTAATGCCTTACATCTCCTGTATTGTGTGTTTCAGTCTGGCTCTTCACAGCCCAAAGACATGCTGATTAAGTTGGCTGGACAACAGAAATAGCTTTTACTGTGTGTGTTAGTGTGTGCCCTGTGATGTGTTGGTACAGTTCCTTGAACCCTAGGCTGTCTGGGATAGACTCCAGCACACCTGTGACCGTGTAAATTATAACTGGGTGGGTGATGCATGAATTTTTATACAGTCTTTAAAAATGTCAATTGTTCCTGTAAAAAAATATAAATGTAAAAATGGGTAAAAGTATATGCTGGACCGCAAACATTTCAATTTCTGTTTTTTTGGTGCTTTTCATGTGAAAAAAAACTTCATGTAAATGTTAAGTTAAAAGGAACCTGGTTTAATGTAAACTAGTGTGCAACAGTATACACTATACATCACTATATGTCAATAGAGCACAATTGTGTGTTTTTACTCATTCTGTGCACAGATAGTCAATAGTTAAGATAATGAATAAAAGGCAGAAGCAGAGGAGGTCATACTTGTTTTAATTTTTCATTAAATCAATCAGGCTTTATCATCATTATCACAGTATGAATATGGAAACAGAAGGACAAAGGAGCTGGTTAATGAAAGAAGGGATTAGAATTGTTCCCTCAAAGATATTGCTCTGAAACTTTGGGCAAGGAAGCAATACAAATTACAAAATATACAATACTATCTTCGTAACTGCACCAAACAACCTCCCACCTGTCCAATCCATTATCCCTGCCTGCACACCCCACAGAGGGGCGCTTACTACAGTCTGATGTCTACCAGGGCTGAGGATGTGGGGCTCAGTCAGTATGAACTGGTCAAAGCAGAGACCACATACCGCACATTTGAGTCAGGGCAAGATGTTGACCGATTCCATGTGGCTTTTTAGTAGCCAATGGCCTACATTTAAAATCCTTCAGATCATTTTTATGTAGGCTTTATTCCAAAGTATAAGCAGAACCCCCTCTTAGCTGTTAATGGTTTCCATTTGGAAATATGATTATTAAGGCAAAAAAGTCATTTGATTGTCTGGCCTTAAATAACAGTTATATGGAAAACTGTTTGTGTTGATTTTATGTATTGACTTCTGAATACTCAAAATACTGATGACACTTTCACAATAAAACAATCTGGCTTATGTTTGTATAACTGTAAAATACACTACCTTCCAAATGTGAACATTTGGGGAAAGAATGAATAACTGGAAATGCAGGAAAAGGTGTATTTCTGTGGGTTTAAATCATGTACCAAATTCAGTTTTGAAGAACAAATGTCTTTTGTTTTTACTTTTTCATATTGTCTGTAATAAAACCATTTTGTTTCTTACATAGTATCTTAGACATCAGGTCTTATGCGTCAGCACCCTATGCATGTTAAGACTTCTTAATAAGATTAGTCGCTACTGATTTACACTGGGTTACTGATGGCGTTGGCTATCAACGCGACTGACTGACTGTGCTGAAGGTGATGGTTTGACTGACTGACCGTTCTTGCTGAAGGTGATGGTTTCATAACTACCAGGTAACATACCTCTATATAAATCTTTACAGGCAGAAGGCTGAATGTAAACAAGATAATCAAATAATATGTTTATTATAGTTAGAATTCTGTAAGAATACTGTAACAAATCTTAAAATGAACCATGAAATCTTTCCATGCTTTTATTCGCTTAGTTGTAGCAATTGAGTTGGCTGCTTGCTTGCAAATGTTTGTCTAGTTAATTCAGTTTCTGTTGCTTATGCTTTACTTGAATGACATTGTGACAATTGCCAGAGTTAATTGGGTGCGCTGTGATGATAGGACAGTACTTACTGTTAGTAGATTCTCTAATACTGATTGACCTCGTTTGTGACATGCACATGTACTATTATCCTTGTAAGTCGCTTTGGACAAAGGCATCTGCTAAATGAATAAAATGTAAAATGAGTAAATCAACATACATTGTCAGTATTGAAGTGCAGTATTTGGTTTAAATTATATTACACAGGCCTATATTTTAACAATATGTTGAATTATAACTTATTGTTTAAAAGTGGAAAACACTTTTCTATTTAAGGCTGTAGAATTTTTTTTGTTTGGCACCATATAGCCTATTCTCATGTCACAGCCTGACAATGAATAACACCGATAAGGCCATTCTATGAGTTATATGATGCCATTTCTTAGTTCTGTGTGGAGACAATATATACAGATTTAGTGTAACGTTTTTAGTAGTATAATTAGTTTGTATTAATATTATTATTAATCCATATCAAATACTGTATATCATAAATATAAATAGATATAAAGTTTTTTAAGCTGTAAAGCATGTTGTAGCTACCATAATATTCAATTTAAAATGTTCCAACTAGGATATATACAGTATATATATATATATATATATATATAATTTTTTAAAATGTTATACATATTTTAAACAAACACATAAACAACTTTACATGAATAATTTTATTGAAAAATGTATTGACTACTGGTTATTTTTTTATTCCAGACATGATATAGTAAAAAAAAAAGTCAGTGATTTATACAGCACAATTATATAAAGGAATCCAATGTATTTTGTGTATTGGAAGGACCGCATACTTTTACGAATCTAAATTTAGGCCTCAGCATCTAATCTTCTAATGAGCTTGAAGGCTTGGTTTACTGGGTAACATAATCATGCCTCCTCAAAGTGAGTAATGTTGCTTTGTTCAATGGCCACAAATCATTGTTACATGTTTCAGGCAACTAATTAGTGTTTCTTTTGTCAGTGCTTTACTGTACATATCTACAGTACATAAGATGTGTTGCTCAATACATTTTGAACTCAATACCAGTTGCAGCTATTTTTGGACTGGACTTGTGATTTATCAGCTGTAAATGTGTAAATACGAGCAAACTAATATTTCAGAACAATGCAAACAGAGCAGAATTTCAGTACAGAACTAATGTGAGCAATACTTATACTGTAATTTCTGCTATACACTAACAATCCAGGCATCCGGGACTGTCCAATGATACCTCATTTGTTGGGGTGGAATGCTGACAACTTCCTGACCCTTTCTCCAAAAAAATGGCTTAAAACTTGCAATACATTTACGTTCCATGGTTTTCAGTAGGTTAAGGAAATAACTGAAAAAATCTAGTCATATTGCCACTCCCAAAAATTTAAACTTGTTTAGTGGAAACTATAGACCTTATTTAAAACTCTTTAGTCTGACCACAATTTAAGTGTGTGTGAAGGTATCTGAATCTTGCTGTGTCTGACCGTTTTCAGTCACTTGAATGAAGACAGCTATTGAAAGGTGCATTGCTTTCTACATTAGCATCTAAATCAGTCTTGGAATATTCAGTGGTTTCCTGGAAGGACCTGGCCTGTTTGGTAACAAAGACTTTATTGTGGAATACTTTATATCGATCTAGGGGTACTAACACACAGTCAGTATAGATATGTGCATGTCAACATTTCCATTACTTGGTCGGTTTATTTTGACACTGCTTACAATACAACACAAACAGTAAAGAAAGATCAGTGAGCCCTTACAAACATTGTAATAATTCTTTTGAATTTATTGTACAATATGAAAAAAATTTTTTTCAAAAAGTCAAATCAAATCAAATCTAATCAATGTTTATTTATACAGTGCCTAATAATTATCAAAAAGATGCCATAGGTGCTTTTTCAAAGCATAAAAACTAAAAGATTAGAAAACATAAATACATATAAGAAAAATACAGTGAAAACTCTACAAAGTACCAAAGACCTGAGTGAATAAATAAGCCTTGAATTTTGTAGTGAAAAAAGAGAACACAGTTACTGAACGCAGATCAGATGGTGAGGCGTTCCATAATTTAGGAGCTGCCACAGCAAACACATGATCACCCCAACATTTATGTTTCGATCTGGGAACTTCTAACAAAACCTGATTAGAAGATCTAAGTGAGCGTCCATGGTTACGTAAAGTAACCAGTTCGGGCAAATACGTCAGTGCGAGACCATTAAGGGCTTTAAAAACAAAGCACAACAGTTTGTAACGAATTCTAAAATGCATCGGGAGCCAGTGAAGTGAGCAGAGAACAGGATATATGAGTGCTTCTGGAAGTGTTGGTTAAAAGACTCACGACCACATTTTGGGCAAGTTGAAGATGGTGGAGGGCAGAGAATATACAGTGCATTGCAATTATTCTACCTAGAACTAAAACACATGAATAGCTTTCTCCAAGTACCTTTGGCAAAGAAATGGTTAAACCTTTGCCAACAGACGGAGTTAAAAAAGCTTGTCCTACCAACCAAATTCATTCATCATCTTAACCACTTAGTCCTGGTGAGGGTTGCAGAGAAGCCTGAAGCCCATCCCAGAGCACGGGACACCCAGGGCAGGGCACCAACCAACCTAACCTGTATGTTCGAGGACAGAAACCAGAGCACCTGAAAAAAACCCACCAAGCACAGGGAGAACATAGAAACTCGACGCACACAGACCCAAGGCAGGAATTGAACGCCAGGTCTGGAGGCATGCGGCAACAGTGCTAACCACCACGCCACCTAGACCAATTGCATTAATTCCTTTTTGAAATGCAAATCACAATTAAAAATCCCATCCATATTTCAAACATCTGTCTTAACATTAGATGTTAAACCCCCTAGACCTGAAGAGGAACTATCCAGCGCACTAGTACCATCAAAAATAACAAATTCTTATTTACTCTAGTGTTCTGAAAATGGACACTTAAGTCTTTGGTTCAGTACACTAGTCCTGTTGTTTGGTGAGGCTGTGCAGTTTGTGGGCGTGCAGGTTTGAACTTTGGCAGAACTGCCCCTGTTACACATCCTCATATCAAGCCTCTGAGAATAATAAGCTGAAAAAAGACAGCTACAGTGAGCTAAAAATGAATTGATTTTGGGATCACAGCTAATGAGTTCATTCATGGAATTTTTCTATCAATTATTATTAAGCAAACTTTTAACACAATATGTGAAATAATAAAAGAATCTAAATTTTTGAATACACATTAATGTTACCAAACCAGACATAATGACATCCCAGTTTGAAAAACCTGTGATTAATTTACGATTTTACACATTATAGTACCACTTTAAGCATGGAATTATGAAATAATTCTGTTTACAACTACCTCTGTGTGTAATTTGGTTTTGCTGAATTAAAAACAGCAACAGCGCCACCACGTGCTTTCTATTGGACATACAAGTAGTTGGCAGTATTGTCTAAAATCCCAACCAATTTTTATCATATGGATTTGCTGTCCAAGCTTTTCAAGGAAATCAATGATTACTGTGAATGCTATCATGTGTTTTCAATAAAGAGTGGTGGCCAGATTCTTGTCATTCCTATTCAAATTAAAACAATAAGCAAAAATGAAATTTCATTAGGCTGAAGAGTTTGTGTTGGCATTTCAGGAATGAAATACGGTTCTTGTTGAACTCTGTTTTAGTGTCATGGTGGCAGCCACAGGTGCCAAACAAAATGTTGTTTTCCCAGTGTAGCTGTTAAAAAACTCTTTGATGACCATACTATTTACCTGTCTTATAGTAGTAATAGAATTTTTGTGTATTTAGAGCCAACTCTAGTACACAGAGAAGTGTCCAGCACACAAAAAATATATAATTTCAGTTATTTTTTGAACAACACATCATTGTGGTGTGAAAATATGTAGAGTGGAGGAGTTAAGCTTGTCTGTATTCTTAACAGATAAACATCTTTATTACAGCAATACCTGTCAGTCATTATGATTTAAAGAAGCAGTAAATGTCATTCCTGAAAAGTTCTCCTCTCACTGCAGTGACGCCTTGGGAGGTACTGTCGGAGGGTTGTCAGGCAGCCCGCATGGACACGATGGCGGGGGGGTCACTTCCCTCAACGAGTGGCACATCGCTGGAGCAATGCATCGGCCTCTATGAGCTCCGAGGAGAGATAGGGTGTGGTAACTTTTCTCAAGTCAAGCTTGGGGTTCACAGCATCACAGGAGGTGAGTAATCACCCGTGTTGTGTGGCCATGTGACCATGACGAAGAGGAGATAGAAGATGCTGTTCTGAATAAAGAGGCTGGGTAGAAGGCTCAATGGGTAGAACATCAGGCTGGGATACAGAAAGTTCCCAGCTCAAATCCCAGCCCAGCCACCAGGTGTGTTCTTGAGCAAGACACCCAGCGCTAGCTCAATGTAAGCTGTATGTGAAATGCAAGTTGCTTTGGATAACAGCGTCTGCCACATGAATAAAATATATTTATGAGTATTATTATAGTAGCTGGTCTTTAAAAGCACACACTTTTTGTCAATCTTAAAAAAGACCGTATGCATCACATATCCTATTTCTTCCCTTTTCTGCTTGTGTGACTTCTGGCCACTGCAGAGAGGGTTGCTGTCAAGATTCTGGTTAAGAGCCGTCTGGAGGAGAAGTGTAAGAAACTGATTCTATCTGAGATTTCCTGCATGGAGAAGCTCTTGCACCCTAACATTGTGTGCTTATATGAGGTGTTGGAGACGACACGGAACCTGTACTTAGTGATGGAGTACGGTAGCGGGGGGGACCTTTACTCCCATGTCAGCACTAAAGGCAGCCTGTGTGACGAGGACAGCAAGCACATTTTTGCACAAATTGTATCTGCTGTTAAATACATGGTAAGATGTGGCGTCTTATGTTTCCTGTTCTGTAGCATTTTTTTTTCTATATTCGTCTATAGTGTCTAATTTGCCATTTATTTCATTGCTAAAAACATAGACAATTGCCTGGAAATGTATTTGTTCACTCCATTAAAACGGCAGGCAGGTTTACTAAAGATAATCATGTTTTGTTTTGATGTTTTAGCATGAAAACAATATTGTTCACAGAGACCTGAAAGCAGAGAACATCTTTTACACCACTAGTTACATCATTAAAGTGGGCGACTTTGGCTTCAGCACAGCCAGCAGTCCTGACGAGGTCCTCACCGCTTTCTGTGGCTCACCCCCGTATGCTGCTCCAGAGCTGTTCAAGGATGAGGCTTATGTGGGGTGCTACACTGACATCTGGGCCCTGGGCGTTCTGCTGTACTTTATGGTCACCGGCCTCTTGCCTTTCCAAGCTGACAGTCTAAAGCGGCTGAAGCAGCTCATACTCCAGGGCTCCTATGGGATCCCCCGCTATGTTGCGGAGCCCTGCCAGGTTGTGATCCAGGGCATCCTGAAGGGGACACCCACCGAACGCTCAACGATTGGCCAGATCATGAGCAGTCCATGGCTCAGGGGAGCTGCCTTCATGCAGCCTTATCCTGCCATTCAGCTGAAGCCTGGACGCCAGGCAGAGCCCTCACAGTCCCTGTGTGCAGAAAAGCGGGAGGTCAGGTCGACTGTGCTCAGTCAGACTGGGGATCACAGAACCCCTGTGTGCAGAAGAGCAGGAAGTGAGGTCGACGTGCTCAGCCTGACGATCTCAGGCCCCTGTGTGTAGATGAATGGGAGGTGAGGTCGACCATGCTCAGCCAGGGGATCGTGGATACTCATCTCCAAAGTGACACCTGTGGAAACTCCTACAAACTTGTTATTGACACTTACCACGTAGGACTGTGCCATGTCCAGAAACAAAGTTATAAAGGGGGTGCTGTGTGGGCCTGTGCCCAAAGAGCTTCCAGTCTCCCAGCACCTGGGCTCGCTCAACAGCTACTGCTTATAAACACATGTGGTCTGCCCTCTCCAGATTTAACTAAATACCGTTTACTCATTAATTACTTTTAAAGCACTGATTCTCACACAATTTGAAAATAGTGAGTCAAAAATTTATGTAGCAAAGTTTTTAGACAAGAACATTCTATATAATTACTATATTTTTGGAAAATAAATGATAAAGTATTCAACTATGCAGTAGTCTTCTGACGTATGTCTACAGAGCAAATATATATCATGGTTGTATTTTCACGGTCCCATTTACTGTAACATGTTTCCAAATGAAAGCTTTGATTTTTATCCATCCGTTACTGGACCACTTACCCCACGAGCGGTGATGAATGGCCTGGAGCTCAAGGCAGGATACACCCTGAACAGGGCAACAAACCAGTACAAGGCTATAGGTGTAGGTGCAGCTTGAACCAGCATCTTCCTGGCATGAGGTGAGATGCTATACCACCTACTGCCATGTCTACGTTTTGACATGCACAAATTTTTAACTGTAAGCATTAGTACGGTGTCCAGTGAGGAAATGAACTACAGTATATTATAAATTGTTTAAAGTAAATCTTCAAAACCCCAGAAGAGGGCATCATAAGCCTGTGGTTCTCTTAGTATCTAATAACAAGTATATAATGAGACACTGCATCTAATAGTACCAATTTGCTAAACGTTGATGTGATGACATGAGTAAAGACTGCTTTGGAATTGGTGTGGTTTCAAAGTCTGTCACATGGTTTTCTCTTTGCATTCTATATAAAACCACAATCAAGAGTGATTATTTGTACAGTCTACTCACTGTAAAATCTTGCATAATGCTGATGTCATATCTTACTTTATATTAAACATTTAGTGTAACCAGTTATAATTATTGGTTATTTTTATTCACCAAAAATTTAATGTAAAGTTAAGTTTTTAATTTCTTAATGTTGTGTCACTTATGCCTGTGTGTGTGCCCTATAATGTATGGGTCCTTTGGCTAAGGCATACATAAGATTCTTGACCCTACAATTCTTGGCTTGTTTCCATCCTAGGCTGGATGAGAGGTAAAAAAGAATGAAATAAACATATGAAATCTGATATCCTCTTAACATCACTTTTAAAATAAAATACTGGTTTTCTGTATTTTCCCTATTTCATACAGATCTACCAATGGTCCATTAATACGCTGTGACATTTACTTTTGAATCTATCAGTTCATGCATGCCCACCTGATAGCATACTATTATTGATTGAACTGTGAACAGATTTTGCAATAATATCTAGTTGCAATCCTGTTAAAACAGGTATTAAGAAATTCTACAGTGCATATCATAACAAATGTATAACCTGGGGCCTCAGTGCCTCTGCTGGAAATGCGTCCTGACTTGAAAGCGACTTACTTGAATTGCTTTTCAGATTACTTTTCATTAAACAGATGTGCTTATTGAGGGAAACTAATACACTTAGACACAGCACATTTCATGGAAAATTGTATTTGTATATTTAAAACACATTTTCTTTAAATATAGTACATTTATTGCTTCAAATATTCTGTTACAGGGGCACCAGCAAAAAGTTTTAAATGGAGGGGCCAAGGGGTGGCCAATGATTTAATGGGGTGATACAGTGGTGTTGGTAAGGTTGGGGTCACCTGGTGTGGTAATGAACATGTTACCGACTGTGCTGCTTTTTAAAGCTCCATTTGGTGGGGGTGCAGACAGAGGGGGGAGAAGAGTCAAACAAAAATTTTGGCAAAAGTGAGCACCCACAAGAAAAGGTGAGCACCCACGGGACACAGTGAGCACCCACAAGAAATGGTGAGCACCCATAGGTAACGATGAGTACCCACTGAAAAATAAATATGTTCGCTGGGCATATGTTTTGTTGCACCCCCGCACATTGGAAAAGCCCGTCCGCATTTGTCTGCATCCCTTCTTCCCAGAATGCAACAGATGTCACCAGTAGGGTTACTGACGCCGCTTTAAGCACCCACCAGAAAAAAAGTTAAACTGCCACCTATGACCATGGTGAAAAAAGTGTTATGCAAAGCTACAACCGCACCCAAATGGGTTTAAGGAACATCACATCACCAATGTTGAATTAAAGAATTAGCTGCTTGAAACTGAAGGAAAGAGGGGTAGTATTACTACAATGATTAGGTCATTAGTTGTCAGACATGCATGAATGATGCATTTAATGTGGCAGAAAAATGACACATAACAGAAAGACTTATCCTGAGACTACGGAGAAAGGGTAGGTCCTATTGCAAAGACTGAGTCTATGCCAAGAGCAGGAGAAGAGGTGAGGTCAACTGAATGTGGAATGGCAACACCTGACATGTGACTGTTCTCAAGACAGCTCCTTATTCCCTGCAATTCCTTAATGGTTGATGTAGAGTCACCAAACAAAGATGGCAGGCTAAAAATGAGAAGATAAGCTTTTGACAAAAATTAAAAATGTAGAAGGTCGTAAGTGTGGTTCCCCACAGTCTTGTCACAGTGAGCAGGAATTGGCTAAAGGAGTCCAGCTGTAAACTATCACATGCCCCCATAGAGATGCGGTGATTAGGCATATGATACATGCAGCACAAAGGAGGAAGAAAACAATAGGCCAGGTTGTTATCAGCAGTTAGCAGAAACAATATCACACTGCTGCAATTGGCATGCAACTCAATAGGTTAGTCTTGATCAGTGATTTTTCAACTTTTTTAGGGGGGCTTTTAATATACTGTCAATGTAAAACTTGCATAATGCCTGAAAGGCGTGGTATGTCTGTGCTGATGTACTATGGAATATAGAATACATACTTGTACATACTGCATCATGCATTCATTATACTTGGTTAAGCAATCTCAACTGACACAACAGTTCTGAAGGTCGCTTCAATGTCAGCAACTATTTCATTTCATTTTTTGTTTTGTTTGGAACATTTTAGTGGCTCTGCTTGACTTTTAAGAGGTGATAACTTAGTTTTCTTTGTTAATTTCTGAAAAGAGTTAGGCTCCAGTAGGAGTCTGGAACTTCATTCAGTAGTTATTAACTGCATGTACTTAAATAAACAAGAGCAAATTGTGTAGACTTATTTATGCCATCCCGACCCTCACCATGAATAAGTGGTATAGAAGATACCTGACTGACTGTTACAGAAAGGTACAGCAGCTAGAGTTGCTTACTAAAAAGTCAAAGCAGAAGTTCACCATTTTAACATAAAGGATGGGTACTATAAAACACCATAGAAGTTTTTTGCTTAGCTAAAAATGCAAACAGATATATAACAAGTGCACTGAAGGCAATTTAACAGTTTTTTCTAGGGACGCTCTTTATAGTTTACATCAGAGTTTGCCAAACAGTGGTCCCCAGACTGGTACCAGGCCATGGGATGACACGTGCAAACTGGCTGGCAAGTCCCTGTAAGAAGCATTTGTGTATACTACAAAATGCATTTTTTCATAAAAATCCCAAATAATTTTTAAAAATTGCATATCACATTAAAAATATTTTCCAAAACAATCAAAAATACTTTTCTGAAATAATACATTTTATAGACCCAAGGGAAAAAATTAAATTAAATTAATGAGAATTAATCAATTTTACTGTACTTGAATGGTAAGCTTTCATCATGCTGCCTCAGTCAGTCGCACTGTTTGAACTATGCTAGAAAGCCTTAGGAAAAATGATGAAAGTCTTTTTTATGGTGCTGCTATAAAACACCAGTGGATTGTGAGGACAAATGTGACAGTAAAAAGACGAAAACATTCAGTGGAAAATATGATGACAACTACTTAAAATAGCGACTCATCGCATTTGAGGATGCTGCTCTGGTAAGCCATCTTTGTGTAGTGTGCGGCAAAAGGTTAGTAAACATGGCTATAAAACCTTTTAAACTACTTCGAGACTGAGGGGGAGTTACTTCATTTGTGCGCTAATGTCATCCTGTTTAATATTTAATACTTTGTGCTGGTAATATGTTAAAATATCACCTGGTAAGCATGCTGCGTGATGACACCCTGCCCAACCCCCCCTCCTCATTGTGAGGTCAATGTGAAGAATGCTTTAAAGTTCTGTCTAGATTGTACACTTAAAAAGTTTGGGAACCCCTGGCTTACACAAAACATTTTTATTTTTTATTTTAATGAAACTAAAGACTGAAAGAACTACAGTGAAACTGCTGAGAGACAGTTTTACGGGGTTTACCTGCAGGGAATCTGAAGCTGACGTCACGCTATGCTGAACTTTGGGCATCTTTTTGGTTGCATACCTTGTGATGCTGCCTTTCCGTTTCTGTTTTGATTTTGTCTCGTGATTCTGAAAAACATCACCATCGTAGGTCAGTGCTGCTCCATCAAGAACTTTAACACCTCATTGTTCAGGGACAAAACTGGACAGTGGAATATGTCTTTTTGCCATTTCAAAGGAATAAACACAAAGGGAAGCAGGCTGAAGAGGGGATGAGAAGACACGACAGCTTATAGTAGTGTGACTGATCAAACCCATTGCCTACGACTCAATATAATCTCATTTCTGAATGTTTCTTAATGTTTTGTATTTAGTTTTCATGCATAATTGGGACAAAAGAGGAGCGCCTTATTCTTTCAAGTATGACTGTGGTCTTATTGTTTACCTATTTGTGAACTAACTGATCTTATACCCAGACACTGCAAAACTGTTCATGATGGTGACTCAATGGGTATGGGGAAGCAGGAGTCTCCTGGTTCGAATCCCAGTTTAGCTACCAGGTGTGTCCTTGAGCAAGACACCCAGCACTAGCTCTTTGTAGTGTTGCTTTGGATAAAAGCATCTGCCAAATGAATAAAAATGTATAACTTTTAAACTTGTGTAAATTGTATGCATTCAGTGCAAAAATGAAGTAATTCACAATGTCCAGGTATGTTAGTGGAGGTAGTGTGTTGGGGTCTTTGATCCAATCTTGAGCAGCCAGGCCGTATGGATCTATGCTATTTATCATAACTAGTTTGTCCAAATAGCAAATGCTTTGTTATTTAATTTCTCCAAGCAGAGTCTTTTTTCTTTCTCTTTCTGCTTCTTCATCTCTTCCCTTCTCCATTAGTTTTGAACAATTTAAAAGACATTTTAACCAAACAAAACAAAAGGCATGTGGGTAATGTGTGTAGAAGGAACAGGTACACAGAGCCCATGTCTCACAGGTTGGTCCTCCTGTCCCAACATACAACAGGCTGCGATTTACATTCACATTCTATTTTAGTTTTTCTTGAAGAAATCGACTGCAAACAAAACCTTTATTTAAAAGGGATTGCTTTTCCACAGAATGCAGGTATTGGTACGGTGGCCGTGAAGTGCAAACAAAATAACAAATCAGAAAACAAATTAACAAATCAGAAAACAAAATGACAAATCAGAAAACAAATTAACAAAACCGAAAACAAAATAACAAAT
>JABJVR010002729.1:0-16918 GCA_025773905.1 Chitala chitala
TCCCCTGCCCTGCGCCCTATGTGCTCTGGGATGGGCTCCAGGTTTCCCCGTGACCCTCACCAGGAATAAGCGGTTAACATAATGGATGGATGGATGTCAAGCTCATTCATAAAACTTTGAAAGTGTAAACAATGTATTATTTTATTTTAGTTTAATTTTATATTGCAGTTCAGGGTAGATGGTTTTTAAAGGACATGATATAATGTCACAAGAGCACTTTCTTTGGATGTTGTATCATGACACAACTAAAATCAGTAAAATCAGTTCATAGGGCTGCAGTCTCTTCATAATAAATCAAGATGATTAGCAAGTATGCAAATTACATTTAGAACATAACTGTATATATATTTTTTAATTAACGATGTAGTGTTAGATTTTTCTTTTTTTAAATGTACAAGTAACTGGTGGTGTCACACAGAGTGAGGTGGCTTCTGTGTCATTGCTCTGCTGCCTGGTTATGCAGGCTTTCCGAAGCCACATTTGTGCTGGTTCAGCACTAGTCAATGCCTGAAGAATATGGAAACACAACTCTTTGTCTATAAACAGACAATGCTCTGTATTATTCTGCTTGCTTAAATGATTCTTCTGTTCAAAGCAGGATGTCAGTTCACTACTTTACTTAGAGATTTATGAAGCTAAATTTTGCTTAATTGCATTATGAGGTGCTTCATCCGTAGTACCTCGGATTAATTATCTCGACAACAGTGCCAGGTAGAGAAATGAGCAGCAGGCTTTTCACACAGGAAGACATGCAGTTAGAATGCAATGACGGTGCATGCTGATAATATGCACCACTAGTGCGCAATGTTAGTACTCTGTTAGCAGGCAACATCAGCAGCCAGTGTTAGCATGCCACATTAGCACCAAGCCCAACCTGAGTAACACAAGTGTCATACCACACAGACCGTCCTTTCTAGTGGATGGTTAGACCTGACCCTCACGGCACCTGCGTGTTAGCATATTGCACGTCTGTATTCTACATATCTCTCAGCTTACGTCACCAGCAGTGGTTCAGGGTTAGTCACCACTCACGTGCTCTCTCTGCAGTTTTCGTTAGAGTGAGACTTGCACATCTCAGAATTTTTGAGTAGCTTTGTGGTTAGGTGACGTTTAGTATAAAGTGGTAAACTGAGTAATTTTTTCTAAGCAGTGGAGCCCAGATTTTCAGTGAGCATTAGCTTACTTACAGCTATATCCGCTGCAGTTCTCTGAGATTCAAACCTATGTCCTACTGGTCAGAAACCTAAAGT
Organism: Chitala chitala; assembly: GCA_025773905.1. NCBI lineage: Eukaryota > Metazoa > Chordata > Actinopteri > Osteoglossiformes > Notopteridae > Chitala > Chitala chitala. The sequence goes on from JABJVR010002729.1 coordinate 1,251, forward strand.
CTCATGTTTGTTCCCTCCCCCTGCCCAGCCTATCATGCACAAAGTATGGCCTGGTTTGACATGGTGGGGTGTCTTTTGTCCTGGTTCTGCGACCTTTAGGATTTTGACCTCCAGCATGTTTCTTGTCTTTGGTCCTGCAGAGCTCCTTCAATGTAGCTGTGCTGAATGTCGGCGCCCCTGCTGCGGGCATGAATGCTGCCGTGCGTGCCGCCGTCAGGGTGGGCATCACCGAGGGGCACAAGATGTTTGCTGTCAACGATGGCTTTGAGGGCTTTGCCAAAGGAATGGTAAGTAAGCCCTACCATAACACCCACAACCCTACCCTGCACAGGGGATCCGGGAAAGACCCAGAGAAAAGAGAGGAAAGCCCTAGGGGGGGTAGCTGATTAAACCATTTATTCATTGATTAGAACAGGAATGTATTCATAGTAGCTAAAATCACAGATGGGTAACTGTTACACGTGACTTGCAGTGCTCTTCAGGCCTGATCTGCACTGGTGTCGTGTACTGTATTACCAACAGCCCAGGGGACTGTTTAAAATCCAAAATGATTCCGCAGAGAGGGAAACTCCGCTGAATCATTTTGCTGTTTTTGTAGGAGCCAACCAGACCATGTCAAGGCAATGATGTAGGTTTCAATTTTTGCAAAGGACCAAATCAATCCCCGACCCCCTGCCCCCTTAAACACACAGAAGGGAATTTCGTGCTCCCACAACATTAGTCCCTAACCGTCCACATATAAATCTACACCTCTGGGTCAAGGAAAACCAGACCTCATCTTAGCTGTCCTTTATTAAGAGTTGAGTGCTAAGTGGTTGATGCATGGCACACTGGATATTGGACTGGTTTCAGTGAAGACATAATGAGGGCTGAGGTTCATGGCAGGAGGGTGGAGGAGGAACAGCGACAGGTGATCATGGTGGGTGTAGCTCTGTGTTTAGCGGGCTATGTGGCATGAAGAGTGTAGCAGCTTACAGTAAGCCAATTACCCTGATCAGGAGTTCATTCCTGCACTGCTCCGTGGAGTGTGGCAGGGCAACTCGGGCCCCTCAAAGGGTTAATGGTGCACACACCTGACCTCTTCGTCCTTAACCCTCACTAATGTAGGGGGTGTAATGAATCTCCATGGAAACGAAATGGCAGTCACCATCCTAGAAGGTCTGTGGATGCACATCACGCTGTCCATGTGTAAAAATGTGACGTTGAATGACATGCTAAGAAAGAACAAAAGCTTTTGGCTGCTCATTATCAGTGTCATGTATGTACACTACATGCGTGTATGTTGTTAATATACACTGAGTGTTGAGTGAAATTTCTGGTCTCCGGCTGTTGGCTAGGTTTACGATTCCTACCTCTTGGTACAAGGTCTGTGTTATGCATGCATAACACTTCACAGTTTAATGCAGTATTATTATTAATAATAATAATAATAATAATAATAATAATAATAATAATAAATCCAGAGCCTTGGGAGATTTTTTGAGAATGGGGGTTGTTGCTGTTAAGCCAGTTCTGTTTCCGGAATGATCTGACTCATCTGTGTCCTATGGTAGTGAATTCACCGATTCCGCTTTGTCGTTCCCAGATAAAGGAGATCAAATGGGGCGATGTTGGAGGCTGGACCGGCCAAGGAGGGTCTCTTTTAGGAACAAAACGGTAACATTTCTGTCCTCATGAAAACCAACATTAAACTGGTGCTGTATGTGGTGCCAGGGAGACCTCATCACAGTTGGCTCTTGCAGAGTTTATTTGGAATGAAATTACATAGAACATATGATTTAAAAAAAAATTTTATATTTTGTTTTTAAACACGTAAGTAACAATTGTTATGATATTTTAATGAGAAAATTTCTCATTCATTTACATTCATTTGTATTGATTTCTTCAATTTTCTGTGCAAAGCGCTTTGAGGCACGCTGTTGCGAAAGGCTCTATATAAAAATTAATTGAATTGAATTGAAAATGAAACATGCTGCCTTTGTTTTGAATTTCAGGACCCTTCCTGCCAAACACCTTGACAAAATTGCTGAGCAGATGAGGATGTACAATATCAACGCATTGCTAGTTATTGGCGGATTCGAGGTACGTGAATCACAAATACTTCTTGTCTCCATAGCTACCACATAGATTTACTCCAGTGTTCAGAACATTTAGCAAGTGTGAAAACCCAGTTTTGGCATGTTTGATTTCATTGCAGTGTTGCATTAGACTTCTCTCCCTCTCTCTTCCATCCTGCTTTTGTTAATGTGTTGAACATGTATGCTGATTGTCTTTGCGGTTTCTTGATAAAGTCATTTTTTAAATTTCGTGCTGCTCCTGTAGATTGGTGACAGTTTGCCTCTTGTGAAAAGTGATACAGTTTGGTTTGTATCACTGGAAACACGCAAACTAAGCTAAGATGCAGGCAGTACCGAAATCACTGCAACGTTTGTTCGTTAAGTTTACAGTTTACAATATCTTTAATCATTCATGTTTTGTATGTGTGGTTTTTAACACCATTGTAATACACATTGTCATGATGTATGTCTTGGAAAAGGGGTTCCTCTTTCAGTTTTTCAGTTTTATTTTCTGATTTTGGAATGTTTCATACGTTTGTAGACTGCCTACCACTAAACGTATGCAGCATGGCTTTAAATCCATGCTGGTGAAACACAAACCCCTTTTTCACTGAACACATTGGTACATTCCAGAGTGTTGACCAATATCTACTCCTCAGGTCATTCCATGGTTCTGAGTGCAAATGCTTCCCTTGTATACCAGTGGCTGGAGGTCTGTTGTTAAGACTTCCTGCCCATGTCGTGTGACCCTGCTGTGAGTGAGTGTGCGGTGCTGCCTGTCCCGCTGTTTCCACTGTGATAGTACCTGGCTCTCCCTGTGGCCCCTGTACTGTTTTTGCCCTACTGAGCGACGTTACTAAAGGGCTGGCTCCGCCCCCTCCCTCCCCCCCCACCTCCCACAGGCCTACCTGGGACTGATGGACTTGTTAACGGCCCGGGCGGAGCACGACGAGTTTTGTGTTCCGATGGTCATGGTGCCTGCTACCGTCTCCAACAATATACCGGGTTCGGACCTCAGCATTGGCGCAGACACGGCTCTGAACGCCATTACTGTTGTAAGTGTGTGGCTCGGGGAGGGGCAATGTGACCCTCACCCAGCTGACCAATCAGGTTTCAGATCACTCTCCTGCACTCAGCCTCTACCTTCCCAGTGTCACAACTAGCCAATCAGAAGCCAGCACAGTGAGCAGAGGCTTATTAACATAAAAAAGTGGTAAGGCATATTTATAAATAATCAGAACAGCTGATTACGAAATATTTCTCACTTATCAGCATTTCAGATCTGGGTTTGGTACATTATAATTTAAATCTATGTATTGTTAGCACAAGTGTGTCACTGCATTAGTACTTGTTATCAGTTATGATGCTGGTTATAAGAAGGCCTTAGCCTTATTTGGTATCGTGGCTGTTGTGACTGGTGAGAATGATGCAGAGCTGCCAGGCAGTGCCCAGGTAAGTAGCCATGCCAGCATGCTGCGACGTGGCATGCCAAGTCCTCCCGGTGATTGTTTAGCTGTGCACCTGGCTGCGCACCTGTCCGCACACCTGGCTTTGCTTGGTCCTCCACTAAAGGGTGACAGGTTAGATGCAGCGTTTCTCTCTGCTCAGCGTTACTCACACACTTGTGCCTCTTCCATCGAATGTCACTAACTGTAATACAAGTACAGCAAAACCCCTGATCTGCATTGTTAATATATTTCTGAAAATTGTAACAGTAAGAAATACACTGATAGAGAAGCTATTTTTATTTTAAATTGGATAAATATTAAGTTAATAGCTTAATGGAAAACCCCAAATCAATTCTTCCAGATATCAGCACTGTAATAATTTAAAGCACTGTCATGTGTATAACACAACACAAATTACTAAATGGATCAAATATTTAATTAGGTAATTTTTTGAGTTTGCTTCTGTGCAACCAAATGTTATTTTGTTGTTTTCTTAATGTGAAACACACAGCAAGTAACATTTAATGACATTTTTAAAAATACATTAAGATTTAAATTTTACCAAAAAACGGGAATTAGCTAAAATGAATAGTTGCTATACAGAAGAGGAATAAATTGTGAATTTTGAAGGTGGAACTTCCTGTATTTGCTGCCTTTGTTTACATTAGTAAAACATACGGCGCGACACGAGGCAGGACATCAAATGTTTGCTTTTGTCTCAGTAGTGCTGTGGAATGTTTGTTACAGTGAATGGTTGTTTTAATATGTCATAATTTGTTAAAATTAAAAACAATTTTATTGCAAAGATCAAACTTTATAGCCTTAATACGGAAAAAATGTTCAGATGTCTAGGCATACCCATGTATTCTTTTGCTGAAAATGTTTTATATAGGAAATTGGTCATAAATTCAAAAAGTTTGGTACCAAAACAAACTGAGGGGTATTTATACTGTCCGGACACTAGTCAAACATACAGTTCGGACACGATACCATTATATTACACTGTAAACCCTTTTCCCCCCTTAGGTCACACCCCTTTAATCAGCCATTGTGTTCTACCTGTGGGTGTAGGATCTGTACAAGACGGGGGGGGGCCATGACCCCACCACATGACATGAGCACCACATGCTCAGTTTTGATCATTTTCACATTGCTTGCATGTCTGTACTAATTGCAGAGCACAACACAGAGTCCTCCTTACCTGGTCTGCATGCGCTTTGTAGGAATTCCCCTGCTTGCTACCCAAGCTACCTGGTAACACAAACCTAAGCAATTCAAGTAAACAAGCGCTTTAGCTCAGTGTCTCTTTATCAAGTCTGGCAGACAGTTTGTTAGTAAACCTTTGTTGGCTCAGTTTCATAATACAGTTGTTATAGCAGGTAGTATTTACAGTATTACACATAATATTGCGCTCTGGGACTAATACAAGGAAATTTCTCAAATGGACAATCATTGTTTGGCTAAGTAGTTTTTTTGTAGCTTCTCCAGCTGTAAACCTCAGTAGTGCAGGGGGTGTTCTGAGTCTCCGTGGAAACAAAACGGTGGCCATCGTCCCAGAAGACACGCAGCTGGATAGCACAGTTGTAATTGCAACTGTTTCAGTTCCAAGCTTGTAAAAGTTTTTTAAAACATATTGGAAGTGTTATGTTGTATATCTGCACTAACTTTGAAAAATAGGTCAGCAGTCTGAACTAACTTTTCCTTTCTGTTGTTGTCAAATTACAAAATTCTCTTCGACTAAAAAAAAAAAAGTCTGACGATTGTGATTGGCTGTAACACAGAATCTGCTTTTCTGGCCATCTTGTTTTCAAAAATTATTTTGAAATCGCAGTACCGATGTTGCTGAGTAAAGAGAAACGTTGCCCTGGCCAAACCCTGCCCACCACATCACTGTTAGCCTACACTGCCCCACTCACACCGTTATTACCGTGTCTCGTCACACCCATGCAGGCGCATTGTAGCTCCACCTACTTATCCCACCAAACCGGGAAGCCAAGGGCCCCTATCACACGGGAGACAGTGTCACACGCAGGTCCCGCACACCGCAAGGCCAGCTGCGAGCTGCGCCCTTGGCACAGTTGCCACAGCGACGCTAACGTGCAGGCGTGCTGCCGCTACAGGCCTTTGAGTGTCTGCTGCAGCTCTACGAAGGTCGTGCATTCTACGAGGAGCTCTGCGTGCCGCTGTGCATGCTGCCCGCCACCATTAGCAACAACGTGCCCGGCACTGAGTTCAGCATCGGCGCCGACACGGCCCTCAATGCCATTGAGGAGGTAAGGGCGCTCTGTGGCGCCACCTGCAGGCTAGTGCACATCATGATTTGGAGCAGCAGTGCAGCTCCGGCTAATGTTGGCTTTGTAAAGAATTTCCTGTGTTGTTGATAGCCTCTCTTATTATGTCACTAAGTAAGGTGCTGCTTTTTAGATCTGAAACTTTATTCGTTGCTCTGCTTAGTCAACCCTCTGCTTTTAAGGTGCTGAAATGTTGGTTAGTTTTAAACTCACTTAAACTGCTGTTTTGAGTCAGTCTTACAAGCAACCTGCTGTTTAAATTAATTAATAAGGAATTACATAATGTTCCTCTCAGTAAGAGATAATATTCTGTAATAGGTTTACTGCTCAGTACAGCATTAATGAGTTTATGAATAAATCTGTACGTGATTGTTAGCTGTGGGAATCATCTCAGCTACCAACAACAAACAAGCCACACTCTGATACCATAAGTGACAAGCTGTGTGCTCTGATGTCCTGTTTGAACAGATGTTTAACTCTGTCTTTGGCCATTTAGGAGGACAGAGGAAGTCGAAGGGGGAGGAAGACTTAAAATAAAATAAAAAAACATCCTGGTGAATATTTCCCAGAAGGCAATTGGAAAATGTCAGGGCCGCTTTAACGTGTAACATGTCAGCATGAACTGCAGTGAGGCTTGTGGTTTATGGATGCTTGCAGAGCTTATGAGCGTTTCCTGCAATGGCTGTCAGCCTTGCTGCTGGACTCGTCTGGAGGGCTTTACAATATGCTTCAGACGCCATCGGCAGGAATGCTGTGCCGCTTTAGCCACGTTGCTGATCTGGAGCGCCACACTGTGGTAACTGTGTGTGTGTGTGTGTGTGTGTGTGTGTGTGTGTGACCAGACATGCGACCGCATCAAGCAGTCCGCCAGCGGGACCAAACGCCGTGTCTTCATCATTGAGACCATGGGGGGCTATTGCGGCTACCTGGCCAGCGTGGGGGGGCTGGCTGCCGGGGCCGATGCCGCCTACATCTTCGAGGAGCCTTTTGACATCCGTGACCTTCAGGTGCGTCTTCCCGCTCCTCCTCAGCCAGATGTGAAGCACGTTGCAGTCCACACTTAGCGCCCAGCTGGGAGGCAATGATCTTTCTCACTGTAAGTGTGCGTGATTAATGTAGCCCCAGTTTTATTCCTATTGGCTGCTTTACCAGTTCCTCTTAAGACAACATACCAAGACGTAACAATGGCAGTTAATCCCATAAGAAATGTTATACATTTTAAACTCGGCGAAATGAAGGGCTCTGGGTCTTTCACCTGGTTGCACTATTGCTCCGTGCAACCAGGCAGAAAGGTTTGTACCCTGGGATCTCCTACAGCAAGTTCTTGACCCAGTGGCTTACACCCGCATTAGATATAAATAGCATAATTAGGCAGAGACTTTCAGTCTGTTGACAGCTAAGCTGAGACAGTAGGGCTTTTTCCATGTAGTCCAACGTTTAAGGTGGGAGTTCTTTTGTGAGCAAGAGCACCCCCTGCTGGCAGTATTGAAAATTAATACCAGTGTACAGTACTGTATATAATTTAATTCAAATTCAGTTTTGTCACATACCACAACCATACACAGTATGACATGCAGTGCAATGCTTACGTGTCTGTGCGTAACTTAGAGAATTACACAACACAATAAAAGGTAGAATTGTAAAAAGGTAATAAAGTAAATAAATAAATAGGTCCTTGGCTCAGTGGGCTAATCCTCCTGTCCCGTGAGCGACCCCGGTTTGAAACCCGCCCACCAAGGACTAAAAAAAAAAAAAATGAAATTGAAATTTTACTAACAGGAGCAACATTTAACAAAAGCATAAGAACAATAAAAAGGTAAAATAAGAGAAATATAGTGAGTGAAAATATGCAGTATTTGAAACTGAGAGTATGGAATTATGAGTATGTGTCATGTTAATCTGATTTGTCCAGGCACAATGGCAAAGTATTTCAGGTACTCTGTGCCTTTTTGTTGTCCAGAGAGTTAAAGGGAACCATAAAATTTGAAGTGCACTTTACTCATCTCTGCTGAAATCTTGGTTTCAGGCGAATGTGGAGCACTTGACAGAGAAGATGAAGACCAGTATCCAGAGAGGTTTAGTACTAAGGTAAAACCCATCTGTTCACATGGTTCCTACATTCACATGTGTGTGTTTGCACAAAAGGATGCAGCAGCCTTTTCATCACGTTCTTTGGAAATGACCGCGGACCAAATCGCTGACCTTGACACGTGCACCTGTGCAGGAATGAGAACTGCAATGAAAACTACACGACGGACTTCATCTACCAGCTGTACTCTGAGGAGGGCCACGGGGTCTTTGACTGCAGGAAGAATGTTCTGGGCCACATGCAGCAGGTGGGTGTGGCATGGGTCAAAGGTCACGTGATGTCCAAATTCACTTAAGACAAATTGGCAGATTTTAGCGTTGTTTTTTGGCCTGTATTGTCAGCGCTAACCTGGATATAAAGGAAAATAGATCAACTTCTTTTGCTGTCTTTATTTTGAAGGGCGGTGCACCATCTCCGTTCGACAGGAATTTTGGAACAAAGATATCGGCCAAGGCAATGCAGTGGATCTCTAAGAAACTGAAGGAATGTTATAGACAAGGTACTGAAAAAGTGACTGTCCTAACTGATAATTAATTTTTGTTGATGTTGCCGATGCATAATGTTTTATTCATATTACAGTAATTCTGTCCATACTTGTTTCAGTCCCAAGCTTGTAAAGTTCATGTGTACTGATAAGCATTACTTTACATGTCTGCACCAGTTTCAAATAACGTATTAGCAGCATTCCTGTGATAACATTTTATAACCTGAAACGGCAGTTTCACTTCTGTGGCTGAGAGTTCTTTGTTTTCTTGCCTTCTGCTGTCTGCGTGGATGACGACAGATGAAGGTAAAAATCGTTTCTCTGCTCTCCGACTCGTCCAGCAGGTGCAGCGATGTGCACAAAACATACTTGGATAGGGAAAATCATTTCCCACGGCATGCTGTTAATTGCCGTGGAGGCTTGTATGTTTCTACACGCATTACATTAGTGCCGAACACGTGTCGGGTTTCCGTGTTTATTTCACAGGCCTGCGTTGAACCGGCATGCATAACTTTTTGTGACTAATGTGCACGGCCCCGTGGCTTTTTGTTTGTTACGCTTGAGTTCCTGTCGTCTAAATGCGATTAAAGGACTTCGTTTTGGGCTTCCTGTTCACACGGCTGTGCGGCGGACACTGAACAGGGTAATGCCTCTGGCGCGCATGTGGACACGCGCCGCGCTGACCGCTCCTCCCTTTCCCGCCGCAGGGAGGGTGTTTGCGAACACGGAGGACTCGGCCTGCCTGCTGGGCATGCGGCGGCGTGCCCTCGTCTTCCAGCCTGTGATGCAGCTCAAGGATGAGACGGACTTCGTGTACGATGAGTTTCCTCTAATTCTGTTCAATTCAGTTAATTTTTATATAGCGCCTTTCATAACACAGTTGCCCCAAGGCACTAGATTTAAGGTACAGGAAGTTAACTGTTACACAAATTAAACACGTTCACGGGCTGTCACCTCAAAAACCCGTGGCTGTTATTGGCGCTGCTGAATTTGACGTGCCTGTTTGTTTCCTCCCACACACAGACACAGGATCCCGAAGGAGCAGTGGTGGCTAAAACTGCGTCCCCTGATGAAGATCCTGGCCAAGTACAAGACCAGCTACGACGTGTCCGACTCGGGCCAGCTGGAGCACGTGGTGCGGAACAGGCCCAAAGAGGCGGACGCTGCCACTCTGTGACTTCCTGCCCCCCCTCCCTGATTACTGCTCTACAGGTTGTTAGACCAGCACTCTGTTGCTATAAAAGCCACTAGCCCAGCTTCACTTTTTTAAGGCTGCCACAGGAAGTCAGAACAGTGTAGCTATAGAGTTTGTGGAGCCGTAATCTTTCCTAGCTTTAAAGTCACCTGTTTTCTGAAAACCCTTCCCTAAGTGAAATTTTGTTTAACCAAGCGGCTGAAAGGTAAAAGACTGCCAAGTCTCATTTTTCCAAATACACGTTAAAATACAGTACACTGCTCACAAAGTCCAACTTTACTGCTGCAGTTTGTTCTAGTTCTCATACGCAGTGACTGTATAGCTGTTGTGTGTATATTTAACTATACAGTGGTATAGACATTTTCAAAATGTATAAAATGCAGAACTACATATTAAAATTAAACAAGCAGTTGAAGGTTGTAAAAAGTTAGAGCAGTTTGAGTATTTATCATGCTTGTTATGAGGCATGTGCTTATGACCTAGGGATTACTCTGTGGTTCAGTGTTAACTCTGAGCTCTCTCAACAGTATCGCTGCACTACTGTTGGTGTTGGTTAATGGTTCAGTGTCGACTGAGCTCTCTCAACAGTATCTATCTGTATTACTGTTGGTGTTCATTAATGGATCATTAGTGGAAGATGTGAACTCTCTCAACTGTATACCTGAGCTGGAATTTCTTAATGCTTCAGCGGAGGCTCCGAGCTCTCTCAGCTAAATTTGTTTTCCTTAATCCCAAGCAATCTCTCGTCTGCTTTGTCTCATCGGTGTGTTGTTACTGAGAGAGATTAGTTAAAATTGCAGTTTGGTTAACTGAACTTTCACTGAGCGAGGGGTGTGCTCATTAAAGTGATGTTACATCGTTAGTTTCCATAGGAAAGCGCCTGCTGTATGTCGACACTTACTGATTGTTAATTGTGTTGTCACAATGTAACCGCACCTTGTATCGGACCTGAGGTTTGTGTGTGATGTCAAAGTTAATCATGTAGTTCTCCTGCAGTAAATTTAAAGATGTACTTGTGAGACCAGTGCAATACAGACATTAAAAAAAAAACAAACAAACACAGTGTGAAGGTTTCATTTTTTAAATTAAACTATTGCGTTTTCAAATATCTTTTCATTATAGCAGGACATGGTGGGTTTAACGTAGCACAGACCAGCACATTTACTTTTTAAAACATGATTGTCCTGTTAATTTAAAAGCATCCAGTTACAATTACCTGTAATAAAATCCTCTCTAAACGGACGCCGTCTCTGCACACCTGGATGTTCAACAGGTGCATAGGAAATTAAATCGCGAGGTTTTTTTTGTCTGTAAAACAATCTTAAAATACAGTGTAGAGGCATCAAATTCAAAACAGTTGCTGTTCCACTGACAAAAACAAAGTGGCAAGTAAGTACACTAGGAATGATAAATTTATTGAGAGGCTAAGTTCCAGACAGCGTACGTTTAGTTTAATTGGTTGCAGATTAACACTGGTCAGAACAGGTTTCCCTGCTAACGGAATGGTGGAGACTCAGCCTCGACAAACTGGAGCTCTCTTTAAGCAGCTGGCTTGAGTACCGGTCAAGCATGCACACAGCTGTGTGCGCGCGCGTCTGTGTGCGTGAGAAACGCAGTCCTGTCCTGGGACACGTGGTGCCGTGACCTGGCCTGTTATTTCACAACCCACGACGGGTCCTTCTTGATGGCGCTGTTCTTCGGGCCGAGGACGGCGATGCTGCACGTTCTCTGGCCGAGCCCAAGATACCTGCAGACCCAGAACCATGGTGTGAGCTCACGTGCCACCCAAGGGTAGTGCAAGGAATGTTAGCTTTGGTGTGGAACGTGTGTGCCAGGGCACAGCACTCTCTAGGTCTACCCAATCACCAAGGCCAGCATTCTGGTGCTCGGGTCTGTCCCGACACCCACCAACATGTGAACTGAAAGTATCCTCTCCGTGTTCAGTTACAGTTAGCGATGACAGTGTTTGCTGTTCAGGCAGACTGCATGCTTGAGCACCACTAGCAGGCCCATGTATCCTTTGGGTATGGTTTGGTCAGTACCTGCCAGCCACACTTTTCAGGTCCTCGTCGGTGACACTGAACAGCTGCTCCCTGTACTGCTGCTTCAGGTCATCAGTCACGCCGTTCAGGAAGTGGTGCATGCCTGTAAACAGAAGAGCCGTGACCTTGAGGCCGCTCGCATGACACGGAAAGCGGGCGAACACGTGCACGAACAACACGGGCGGGACTGGTCACCTTTGTCACAGGGTGCCACCGGAGCATCGACGGCAGAGAACACGGACAGCTTGGCCTCGTCAACGTCCTGCTGGGTGAATTGGCCCGATTTGGCCCACTCCACGCCCCTTCTGAATGCGGACAGTGTCTGAATCGAGTTTGGGTCCCTGTGACAAAAGTTCATTAAAGAAATTAAAAATAATCATTAGTACTAATAAGGACTGATGTACGGCCTTTTCAGTAGCTGTTGCAGTTGGTAACAGGAGTGAACCAGTTTTAACGCGTTCAAACAGAGTCTATGCCAGTAATATGCAAACAGTTCTTTTATTTCTTTCCATGGATAAACATTTAAAGTCAACTTCTTGTCGCTCACATTGTCCCAAGCATGTAAAATGTGCGTTCCAAAAATGTCACACAAAAGTTTCCAAGTTTCACAGTTTCCTCTTGGCATGTTACCCTGTAGCACAGTCAAAAACCGTGTTTCCCCATTACCAAACCACCTCCATTACCCAATAGGGCACAGTTATACAAAACAAAAGCAGTGCCCCCTACTGGACAGGAAGTTAAATACATATGGCTCTTACACACCGGGCCCTTAATTGTTATAGCAAATAATTACATGTTCATTCAAATGGAGCCATACACAAAATACAACATTGAATGTTCAAATACAACAAGAATGTTCAAATGTTTACCTCATTCTAATCTGTTGATTCTAATAAAAGACAAAGCTTGTTAATTGGCCGTTCTAAGATATTACATTTAGTTTGGACCTTTACTGAACGAACTAACCCTTTACTATCAGGGTAGGTCTCGATGACTCTTCCAAGTAACCATGAGCCACATGGTGTCGTAGAATCAGCAATGATCACAATGTCTCCTAGCGTGAAATTTCTGTGTTCTTTATTCCATTTTTGTCACTTTTGCAACGAAGATAGATATTCCCGTACCCATCTTTTCCAGAAGAGATTGGAAATATATTGGACTTGTTTCCATCTCTGTTTAATGTACAGGCTCCTGTGAGGCAGCGCAGGATTGCCTCGCAGGAGCAGAATATGATGCGGAGTAAGGGCTTCCAAGTCATTTGGACTGCTGGACAGTTTAGAGATAGACCGATCATTCAAAATAGCTTCTGCCTCACACAGTACAGTCTGTAATGCTTCATCATCCAGTGTTTGTTGTCTAAGGACTGTACACAAAATCTGTTTCACCATTCGAACAATACTCTCCCACACTCCAACCTAGTAAGCACCTGCAGGAGGATTAAAGCTCCACTGAACTCCGTTCCGCAGCAAGGCCCCTCGAACCCTCTCGTTGTTCAATGCCGCAAGAGCCTCCTTTAATTCCCGTTCAGCACCAATTAAATTTGTCCCATTGTCTGACATGCGAGACACTTGTCCACGACGACAAATGAATCTACTTAATGCATGAATCCGTATCAAGCGAGTATGCCATTTCCAAATATAATGCTCTGCTTGCCATACAAGTAAATATTACTCCATAGCGCTTCACCTTACTCCATCTTTTTACTTCAAAGGGCCCCAAAAAAGTCAACTCCTACGTTACTGAAAGGAGGTAGGTCTGGGATGATTCTCTCCACTGGAAGATCTGCCATCTTCTGTTCACCCACCCATCCTTTATAATGTTTACAAGTGACACATTTGGAAATTATATTCTTTGCAAGAGTTGCCCTTTATAATCCAATACTTCTTACCAGAGCTTAGAAAGCATTTGGTTTTTGCCAGCATGACCCAACTGCTCATGAACATCACGAAGTATAAGATGTGAAACATGATGATCTTTAGATAAGAGGATGGGATATTTCATTTCTACAGGCATAGCTGACTTACCTTCTTTTACCGTCTTCCTCCCACAAGCAACAGTCCATTACGCAACACGGGATCCAACCTGTAAACAGTACTACTTTTTTTTTTTTTTTAACTCCTTTCTGGAGTTCTGAAAGTTCTGCTTGAAATTGCTCCTGCTGACTGAAACGAATAATGCCCATCTCAGCTTTAAACAGATCCTCAACAGTCAAACTTTGTCTGCCTAGAGATGCTTTAAACTCCTGTAGTTTAATGTCTACAGCAACACTGTCAAACTGCGCCAAAGACAACTTCCTTTTGCGACTCAGCTCCATCAGAAATTTCTGCAGCTTTAGATACCAAGCAACTGTAACCTTTAAACGCCTCCATTCTGAAAAGTAATGGATAAGTCTACTTGTGGCATTTTGTCCATTCTGCAAGACCACCGCATTTGCTTTCATGTCCGTTTTAACCTCTGGGTCCTCATTAGTCAGAATCAAATAACTTTTGGGAAACGATATATCCCTTGACTTCCAGAGAAAGCTCGGACCATTGATCCATCGCTTATTATTCAAGAAACGTTCCACACTCAATCCACGAGATGCACCATCTGCTGGATTATCTTTAGTAGGGATATATCTCCACTGTTGGGGTTGTGTAGAGTCTCTTATAAAAGACACTCTATTTGCAACGAATATCTGAAATCTTTTGTCCTCGTTATTAATATAACTGAGGACAGTCATGCTATCGGTCCAAACAACCGAATCTCCCAGTGGGAGTTGCAGCTCCTTCTTCAACATGGCATCAACCTTAACAGCCAAGACGGCAGCTGTAAGCTCTAACCAAAGTATGGTCGTGGGTTTTAGCAGTGTTACTCTAGCCTTACCCAATAAGAAGGCCACATGTACTCTGTTTGCACTGTTATACATCTTGAGATAAGAAACTGTCCCATATCCAGCTTCACAAGCATCTGAAAAATGATGTAAACAAGCATGCATTGGTAGTCCAAAATCCACTGGTTTTAAACATCTGCTCACCTGGAATTCTGCAACTCTGTCCAAACCGATAAGCCAATGATGCCACTGCTTCAGGAAGACTCTTGGTATTTCAGTGTTCCAACCCAAAATCTGTCTACACAATTCCTGCAAAAGTACCCTGACCGGCAGAATAAGTGGTGCTAGAAAGCCCATTGGATCATAGACAGAGCTTGTCACAGATAAAATGCCTCTCCTAGTATATGGTTGGCCTTTCACACTATTCTTAAATTAAAAGGTATCAGCTTCTTTAAGCCAAGCAAATTAAACATCTTGAACATTAGTGAAATGTTCAGGCTTAGCAATAATAAAACTGCACTGTTCTCCATTTCATCTACCCAACTGGTAATATTTTTCTGATCAAGTGATTGGCTCGCTTTGTTTTAGTTCTGTCAAACTAAATTGAGCTGGAAAAAAACAGCCCCTGTGTAACCACTAAGGGAAGCAGGGTTTATAGTTAATGGGTGCCCGCTGGGCAGACAGTTGTGTTTCCATACTAAATATTTAAACATTAACATGCGTCTGGCACACATCCCAGGAAGTCGCAATAAAGGCCACTTTCGTGTACAGCTCGGTTTAGTTTAAAAATCAAAAAAAAAAAAAAAAAAATCACATTTGAGGGATATTAAGTGGTTTACAAAACATTAGCGTGTCTCTTCGAAGAACTCTGCCAAACGAGCACTTTGAATTGCCAGAATGTTTACCTGTAAGAGTAGAAGGAAAACATTCCACCACGGTCCACCTGGGCCCCGCCTCCATAAGCTCCTCCCTTCTCCCGTATCTCACCATGTAGGAACTTGAAGGTCACCATCCGCGCAAGAACGGACAGCCTGGAAACGCACAGCGGAGAACAGGGGCGAGCAGGGTTAAGTGGAACGATTAAACGCACGCCGAACGCAGCCACCGTGGCAGTGGACACATACCTGGCGTAGTCCTGGTGAGCGAAGGGCACCGTGCGAATGCATTCCCCCACGTAGTTCACGGCGTACGGCAACTCAAAGTAGGTCTTCATCTGGCAGGGTTTGAAGTGTGGCTCCTGTGGGCGAGGG
>JABJVR010002730.1:0-16915 GCA_025773905.1 Chitala chitala
GGGATGGGCTCCAGGTTTCCCCGCAACCCTCACCAGGAATAAGCGGTTAAGATAATGGATGGATGGATGGATGGATGTACTTGCAACACAACATGCATCTTGGTTTTTGGTCTGTCTGTATCAATTATGTCTGTATGCCAATTAAGTAATTAACTGTTGATTATGAGTATAGGTAAAATATTAAAGGTTGGAATTAAAGCCATGATAAACTCAAATCTGTTTCAACGCTCAATTTAACTTTTAAATTGTCTTAAAACTAATTGTTGTTTATAGTAATTACGAGAGATCAAATTAGGAGAGAACAGATTAACAACAAAAATATGTGATTTAAAAAATATATCTCGTTAATGCAATCGAAATCCATGACAACTAACATGACTTGAATCATGATGCATTCAGCTAATATCTCAATCAAGTGTAATTAATTTAGAGCTCAGATGGAGAGAACGGCAGGACTGCATGAAATTAGGTTTGGAAACGTAGCCCTAAGGACACATTTACACTGCACTAATGTCCCCTTGCATAGAGGTTTATCATCAGGACTAACAAGTCAATGGTTAAATAGTTAATAACGTACCCCCAAAACAGGAAGTAAACAAAGGACTCTGTCTTTTTTTGAAAAATACACACAGTAGATGAGGTAATCCTTCACAGAGATACAAACGGACAACCAGAAAGCCACTGTGAGGCCTAGGAAACAAGCCTGTTACCAAACCTGACACTGATTCTCTCAGATGCTTTGAAATTGACCCTGTATCTCAATCCGAGTCAAAGTCCAATTCCATAAACCCCGCACAAAGCCGGGCTGGATTTTCACAGCAGTACTCTCAAAATAAGTATCTTTTGGAAATACATATCTAGACCTGCTGCGATATCATCACACACTGAAGTTTGGTACATGGTTTGATGATGTAAGGTTTACCATTTTCACGATTAAACTTTGTGTCTTGGTGTAGTACAAGCTATAAATAAATCCTTTAAAATATTTAACTAAAATGTGCTAATGTTATTTAGAACATGGGATGCCTAAGATAGACTCCTAATTTGAGTACACCTTTGAGGTACAGACTCTTATAATATAGGAAAGCAATTAATTCCTGAATAAAAATAACCAAACAACTAAGACTGGCACTGCTTCTATTCAGATAGGGCTTTTTTCAGTAACTTTTTTGAATAGAAGATCATGACATCATGCCAAACTAGAACTGAATTTCAAAAGCAGAAACTGAATAGGCTTAAATAACACAATTACAAACTACCGCAGTGTGTTTGAATGAGTGGTGGGATGTGCTACATTCCAACTACATAATTTCAGTGTTCAACACTACAACCTACAACCTGTTATTAAAAGGAACTTCAATAGTTCACAGTTTCATAAATGCCCCTCTTTAGACAAATACAAAATATATCAAGATGCAGCATGGAGAACTTTCATAAGTTTCATAAGTTCTCCATGTTTCAGAAGCCAGGAAGTAACTAAAGATGTTCAAGCAGACTGTCAAAAATGTCTCTGAGAGTTTTTATATCTATACTAAAACAGGGTATATGTGAATATTAATTTATACCCTCAGTAATTATACACAATATTGAACCCATCCCCTGGGGGAGCAGAGGGCAGCCATCATTTGGCACCCAGGGAGCTAGCGCTGAGTGTCTTGCTCAGGGACACACCTGGTCACTGGGATGGGATTCGAGCTGGGAGGCATTTGCATCGCAGCCTGATGTTCTACCCATTGAGCCCCCTGCCTGCTATGCAATTTTGTACAATCACTGGATTGTATACAGTCTGAATTCCTGTAATAGGCCTTTGCTCATTCATTTTTTCTACTTCAAGCACTATGCAATAATACATTGTCATTTACACATAATGCCTTGGCTTTACTTCAATACTACACCATATTATTATTAATACTTGTGTACTCCTACCTACTGCACATGGTGCAAAGCCTTCATTTAATTAATGGACTACTTACTTTTAATTTAATTAGGGCCAACGGAAGCAGAAGCAATGCATATGATTTGCTACATCTGCCTGAAATCATTATCTTCAACACCGCAAAACAAATCTCATTGCTCACTGTCACCAGGTAACCAGGAGGGTAGAGGTGAAAGGTCAGCCGTCCCCCAGTCTGCAGCTCAATTTATTCTGAGAACATTTCCATAGCGTAACAGCGTTAACAACAAAAATGTGCCTGCTGGGGTTAATGCATCTGCACTCACCAGGGCCCTCCTTTCACGCTAATATGCTACCTCTCTAATGGGCAAGAGAATGTAGAGGTGACTTTAGGAAGGGCGGTGGTGAGGCAGCTCTCCTGTCCTCAGACAACCCCTCTCTGTGTCCTCAGCCTGGCTCCTCCCCAACCTGCTCTGCAGACAGCTGTCACACGGATATGTTAGCATCCCTACAGGGCCATCTCCATTCATGCGCGCATATGTGTGTGTGCGTGTGTGTGTGTGTGTGTGTGTGTGTGTGTGTGTGTGTGTGTGTGTGTGCGTGAAGCAAAGGCCCACGGTGATACGTTCCTGTCAAAAAACTGCTGCTGCAGTGCAGAATATTACATTTTTTTGTAGACCAAAGAGACTCAGAAACTGTCACTTGCAATTCAGATATTTTTAGCATTTAACCAGCCATACATTTACAGAAGTGGTTTATTTTGGTCATAAGACTGGTGACTATCTGCCATCTCTACCAAGAAACCCTCCCTGTCTAAGATTCCAGTGGGAAATCTTTAAACTGCTAAAAAAATTATAGTTAAAAATAATTTAAAAATTGCTGTTCCAAACACAGTGACAGGAGATGTTTCTTTTGGAGACAATACAGCACAACACATAAAAAAATGTCAACCTGAAGAAGCCAGCCAGCATTACAGAAACCTCCCCAGAGAACACAAGCTAAGCTCAGAATACATGTGACTGGCAGACTGGTGTTCGGTGGACCCTTGCCAAGAGGCATCAGGGGAGGCCAATGACCAGAAAGTCTAATTGCTATCATGTCAACAAGGAGTCGCGTTGATCTGGTATTGAACAGGACCTTACCCTACGCTAATGAAAGGCCTGTTTGTTGAATAAAAAGGCTTTCATAAGAGAGCGGACTGGCATTTAAGTGCAGTGCTGTCACCAATCCATGCCTTTGCCTCACTGTTTCCCTTGATTGCCTGAGGGATGACAAGCCAGGGAAAAAACGCCATATGAATGAACTGCACCAAAGACATTCCAATGTGCTCCCAAAACAAAGAACATACCCATAAAACCATGAATAAGCTGTACTATTCAAGAAAAGCGTAATTAATGGGATGGGCAATCACAGCTAAAACCACAATATATAAACACATTTAAAGAGTACTTGGGCAACTGTAATTACTAGAGACCAGTGAAGCCATTTGAATAATCAATGGTGTGTAAAAACTTGTCAGAAACACGTGTCACATGGTGGGTGGAAAGCATTCAGTAGCCCAACATGGCTTCCACAAAACAACCAGACTCTGCAGGTATGAGTGAACCACCTGAAGGAAATGCTTGCAGCCAATGTTTGCTACGCTATTGCATGCTTTTTTGGTGCGTAACGATAGACGCTCATCAACAGGGAAACACGCGCGCGCGAATGATCACAGCAGAGATGCGGCAGAGCTGTTGTTTTAACTGCTTCGCTTGGCACCAAACTCAGCCGCGAGAGTGTGAGGCAGGAGAGGGAAAGTGAGAGGGCAAGGCTAGCGCAGCAGCAGTGCAGTGGTTCGCTCACGGCAGGCAGGGAGGCCGACCAAGGTAGCGATGAGCAGGCGGCAGAGGTGGCGGCGGGAACCCTACCTGGTGAGAGGGGAGCACAGGAGGCGACAGGCACTTCCGTTAGAAGCGAAGAGATTCAGTACAATCACCTGGCGGGAGAGGGAGAAAGAGAAAGACAAGGCAGTGAGGATGACAACGAGGGAAGGCAGTCCGCAGCAAACATCTAGCAGAGGAGGAGGAGGAGGAGGAGAAGGAGGTCACAGCACTGACTGAGCACGCTCAGTCACAGCAGACAGTGGCTCTGCCACTGGAGCAAACTGCTACGTTCACCCTCTGCTTCACTCACTCTGTCTGCCTGGCGCTCGGAAGCCAGTGTCTGGCACAGGCTGGGGTGGGGATAAAGGAGTGGGGTGGGGGCATAAGGCTAGGAGTGGGTGTGTGTGCGCGTGCACAGCCAGTGCTGGGCTGGGGACGTAAGGCTAGGAGTGGGTGTGTGCGTGTGCACAGCCAGTGCTGGGCTGGCAAGACAGACAAGGAGACAACAAAAAAAATCATTATGAGGAAATTCAGTAGGAGAGAGAGAGAGAGAGAGAGAGAGAGAGAGAGAGAGAGAGAGAGAGATCAAGGCAAGCGAGCTCATGGCGTACTGGTGGACGGAAATTTCTAGAAGTCAGAGCTCCACCTGTTCTCAGTGCAGCACAGTTTTGCCAAGAAAAAAGAAAATATAAAGGAGATTAGATGATTCGTTTTTTCTTTGTCCTCCTGCCTCCCACATCCCTTTCCATAGGAAACAAGGACAGTGCCTGCCCGCTTGCCTGCCAGCCTGGATTTGTGTAATGTGAAGCTTGCTGATTGGACACACTCCTGCCACTCACATTCTGACAGCCTCTTGTTGCCGGTCCACAGCTTGATCAGAAATGCATCGCCACCCCCCTCCCCCCACTCTACTCCCAACCTCCACATTCCATTGCCATGCCTACGTGGATACGCACCAAAAGTATCACGGTGGCAAAATGCCAGCCACAGATACAGCTTTGAAAGGAATTCAGCCAACGGCAAGCATGTGACAAACATTCAAATCTGTGTTCCACTAAAGAGAAGCGTGGCCACCGGTGATCCGGCCAGTCACACGTTTTTGTAATGCAGTGCAGATATGTTCACAGTGATTCGTCACAAAGAGGGCCCTGGTATTATTTTTTTCCCCCCTTTCTGGGATGTTCAAGGCACCGCTTTATCACGCTGCCTTTCGAACATATTAACATGCAGAAGCGCCACTGAAGAGAGCCGCGGGAAAGTGCTGACGCTAACCTTTCTTCTACCCTCGCTGTAGAGCAGGAGGAGCCAGTACATCTCCAACATTATCAGTTTCCATAGTGCCACTATGTGAAAGCATGAATAGTGCTAAAACATGTCACTGTACACTACGGTTCATTGATAAAGGGACATGAAGATTAATATCAATTACTTACATGGGGTCATAAAAGGAGTTTGTTTCTCATTAAACGGTCACGGTTTAAATTTCACCGTGGAACTGTACTATTTAACATTTAATCTGAATAATCTGTGAACCACAAGACCAATTCCTTTTGATAATCAGTTTAAGCCCCCCTTATCTTTGGATTTTTATCTGTAGGTAGTTAAATATACAGATTAGCATGTTTTAATGTTTTCTAGCATGTAGACATTATCTTTTTTATGTTCCTTAACTGTGATCAACTTGCAGTATTCCACTTCAGATGTTAATTACAAAAACTGACATCAGACAATAGTGACCTTATTAAATCATAACATCAATGGTATTTATAGGTGAGAAGCTAATTACTAGGTGAAATAGATTAAACAATAAATTTTAAGCAAAGAAAAATACAAAGCAATGGGTGTTTTAGTTGCACCACTGAGTGAATGTAATAAAGGAATTTATCACTAGCACAAACAGTATTGCACATTGTAAATGCAAGTGCTGATGAAATGACCACAGTTCAGTGTGTATTATACATACACAATTCACATTAAACTGCAAGCAGCTGCAGGCAAAGCTGTTTCAAAAATGTGCACAGTTCTAATATTTGTATTGTTTTTCAGTCCCATCTTTTACAGACAGTGAGCTTGATTTTTCAATTGTAAAATTGTAATTTCATCAACCACTGATCAAGATGCTCACTATGTATGAGGCTCTACATTGTGTGTGTGTGTGTATGTGTGTGTGTGTGTGTGTGTGTGTGTGTGAATGTGCACCTTTGTGTATACATATGCATTCACAGACAAATTGTGTGTAGACCAATTTCTTCTGGACTTGACACAGGACACCGCCAGCTCATCTGCCTTGCTAAGCATCATACCTGACAGTTTCGCCGTGCGCCTGGACCCGATGACGATGCGCTTGCTAAGTGTGCTCCTCACATGGTTTTCCTCAGCGAGCAGACTTGTGCACTACCTTGCCTAAGAGTTTGCGTACATGTGCTTTGCTGCAGATGGTGATGTATGTATGTATGCTGTACCAATCTGTGTGCTGAATTTCTGTGTGCTGAATCTCTGTGTGCTGTCCCTCAATGTGTGCTGTACCTCTGCGTGTGCTGTACCTCTGTGTGTGCTGTCCCTTAGTGTGTACTGTACCTCTGTGTGTGCTGTCCCTTAGTGTGTACTGTACCTCTGTGTGTGCTGTCCCTTAGTGTGTGCTGTCCCCCTCTGTGTGTACTGTACCTCTGTGTGTAGTGTCCCTCTGCGTGTGCTGTCCCTCTGTGTGTGCTGTCTCTCTGTGTGTGCTGTCCCTTAGTGTGTGCTGTACCTCTGCGTGTGTTGTCTCTCTGTGTGTGCTGTACCTCTGCGTGTGCTGTCCCTTAGTGTGTGCTGTACCTCTGCGTGTGTTGTCCCTCTGTGTGTGCTGTCCCTTAGTGTGTGCTATACCTCTGTGTGTACTGTACCTCTGTGTGTGCTGTCCCCCTCTGTTTGTGCTGTACTGGAACATGTGGGAGACCTGACTCACCTCATGGGAACAGGTGGGTCAGGAAATAAATTCATGTCATTCGCCTCAGATGTGATCTCATCACTCCAACTGCCTTCAGAGGAACATCCTGTGCTCTAAAGCAAGAGTTACGCATGAAATGTGAGAGGTGGAAATTGCAATGTGGACTGAGACACAGATCATAAATAATAGGGATCTACCAATTTGGCTGTTATTTAAGTGCTTACTGGGACTAATCCAGCTCTGATATGATGTTTTAAAGGGATGTCAAAATGAACAGCGGACACTGGTAATTTTTGGTCTATTTTGTCATGTAGTTTCAAACAAGAAATTAATTGAATAAAGGTAAATAAATTAAGCCAAAATCTGGACTTGTCTTGGAACACAATTTAAAGTTACATATCCTGTGTTTTAAAAATAACATTTTGTTTAATGTATCTGTTCTATATTCTGCGTACCATTTTTACTGTCTAAAATACAATATGAATAAAACTGGTTTTATTTAGGGAGACCCTAACAATGATTCCAAAATGTTTCACAAAATAGACAATGTTTTCTTTATATTCTAAAGGACTGTGTCATTTTTGCACTTTGATTTGCAACTTCAATACAATATTTTTTAAACTTTCGTATTCACAGAAAGTATCCTATATTTAGCTGTAAATGTAAGGTGGATTAAAATTTCACACACTGCAAAGAAAAAAAAAACTGTGTTTTGTAATTAAGCAGACGTTTTCCAGGAATGGTTCATATTTATACTCAAAGAAGGTATTTACATGGTAATTTTATGACTTTGAGCTAAATACAGAGCAATGACTGTCAGCTTTCCCACTGCCGCACACAAACACCCACATGAACAAGCCTGCTAGGACAGATGATATGAGATGTTGAACACATGTGAAGAATGGAGCTAGTAGGCAAAACTCGTTAGACACCACTGCAGATCTAGGCTCCATCATGAACTTTTCAATGCAACTGTAAGATGAAACAGCCAATCCCTTATCAGTATGCGACCTGGCAGCACTTTGAGCTGCCAGTGGCTGTCACCTGCGTAATGGGATGTGGCACATCTGATCAGACGTCCTTGGTTAAAACATGCCCCGACATTAAGGAAGCCGGCCTGATAATCCCACCCCAGGCTCTGGCGAGCAGCTGCCATGCTGCACTAATCTAATAACCGCCTGTGCAAAACGCACATAGCGGTAAGTCCACGCCCTGCAGATGTAGCAGAAGTCCTCCCTGCTGAACATGCTTGGCACCAAATCACAAATCCAGCGGCATGTAATTTACCATTATCTGCCCATTTCCGAGCGTTTGAAATCCAGGGGTCCCCTGAAAATTAGTGTCACCTGAATGCATTACGTGACGCATTCCATCATTCACAGAGTAAAAACTGTCTGTTAATAATTATGTGTGGTAAAATGTCAGCATGGGCGAAACTTAAAAGACTAACAGCCTAGCATTGAACTGTTATGCAAGTCTTGCAAGGCCATCCATGCTATGTAAAAAAATACATAAGTTTTTTTTTTTTACACAATAAAAAACCCCATAAACTAAACGTTATGTAAGAGACTTTTACCAAAAAGTTATCATTATGAAGGAAACAAAAAGCTACATTACAGAAAGTGAAAACCAGGATGGTTTGTTTGACAAAATTGTGTCACTTCAACATGCTTTGATATGATGATCGATACTTTCAGTGATGCTTGCATGGTTCTGCAAGTTTTTTTCTTGTTTGTGTCAGACTGAGGCTCAAATTTTAACTATTGTTGCAAATATAAATGTAAAATGACTGGAACTCAATGTTTGTTTATCAGTTGTAGCAACGTACAGTACCTGTGTCTAGAGTTGGCGTTTCCTGGTTAATTAGCCTTGTGTGGCCGATCAAGCTGAAATCAGCATCTTAATAGGTATTAGAAGAAAACCAGCTACTTTGGTATGCTGGAAAAGGGACAAAGCTTGTGGGCTAATTAGGAAGGACACATTCAATGTAAATTGCATTCGTTGGTTATTTCATTCCATTTCCACTAGAATAATTTCAATTTGAAATCAAAGTGTCTCAATCAAGTCACGATGTAGTGCTTTTTTTTTTTACAGAAATGTGTTACTCCTTACACAGGGCCAGTGAAAAATAATTTGAGGCAGTAAATCACGCTACAAGACAACATTAAAAAATATGACTTTTTAGCTAAAACGTTTCCCCTGTGTTGAAGGCTTTGACTTTAAATGATACAAGTTTCTCTGACCAGCCTGACAGCACCCCTATTTGTTCTCACAAAGTTTTTGATGTGAGGACATATCTGGGTTTCCTTTAATGACAATTTTATTTTTTCCCTTTTAGCAGATATTCATTTAGAAACAGTCTGTAAAGACTTCTCAGGTTCGACCTCAGGTGCTCACAACTTTATATGATCTCAATTAAAGCCATAGATGTAGCGGTAACTAGCAGAACAAAACAACTGAGACTTTCATTCCATAGGGCAACAATCAGTGTCAGAATGGACATCTGGATTAATATGTCAGTCAGAGTACTGATTTAATCTGACCGGTTTCCAACACGCTTAGCTGCTTAGACAACAATAATAAAGACTCAATCTACTAAATGACATAATCCATAATTAACCTAGGCATTCTGCTACTTGGAGCAGCCAAGCACTGACCAACACAAGAATGCATGTTAACCTACCTTCTCCCACTACCTGTAAAATATATCGAATAGAAACAAAGCATAGCATTAGGCTTGTGAAACAGGGCTGAAGTGGAACAAGTCCCATAGTATGTGGGATGGTGGGTTTAATACACAATGAATGTTTCATGATCCGGGACCTCTCTGTGCTTCATGTTCTGTCACTCAGCTGACGTACTACCTTAAGCCCACCTACAGGATCAACAGGGATGGACATGAAAGGCCAGCACTCTATATGGACCCAGGTGTTACAGCTTGCTTCTGTTGGTGCTGCCCTTATTGCTCCTAGGGGCCAGGAGCCCAGCACCTGCAGTAACAAGATCCCAGTTTGATGAGCATCGATCTATCTCTGTCCGCAGTGTGTGCAAGAGAGACAAGCCCCTGCTGTCTGAAACGGATGGAAATTCTGAGCCTCACGCACTGAGCTGTAAATAAACAACAGCATGCTCATAAAATTATTTTCATGGTTTCATTTGACGAGTGTAATTTTGAGCTATTCCCTTAATGAAGTCCAGACATGCCTAATTGACTAAGGTAGACATATTAGTCCATGACGAGCTGTGGCCACATTCGAATCCTTTCTTGTTGACTCATCTTCATACATGATGCTTACTTAAGGAACTCTGTCACTTAAGTTCCTTTTTTGATGAAAACTAAGAAACACATAATGGGTGCCATAATTTTACGTATTTCTTTTTTGTTAAAAAGACGTAACTGCTGCTGAAATATAATCAGAAAATATTTTCAGTGGTGCAAACAGTCAGTGTAATTTCATACTAAATTGTATAACTGTAAAAAATGGTATAATAACAGCATGAGGATGTATGGTCTACTAGGAACAATTTTGAAACATTTACTCTAATGGAAAACATTAGAAAAACAAGGTCAAAAGGTAACAGCGGTCAAGATGCACAGGAGCAAATGATTAGGTGCGGTCAGCAATACTGTAAACCATGATTTATCAAACCTCTTCCTGAGGACTCATTAAGCAGAATGGGTTTCTATCCAACCAGCTGTTTGCTTAGGTTTGATTAGGCTGTAACAAAACATTGATTGTGGCAAATTTATGAACAGTTAATAGGTATCAGTTCTTTAGGAAAAGAGTGTGCCTTAATTTGATTTGATTTGTTTGCACCAATTAGTTTTATCTATGGTAAAAGATAAATCCGCTGGCTTAACTGCGCCACGATTACAAACTACAAAGTAATTATTCATCAAATATTGGATCGTTAGACCGGATTTAATTTTAGGAGTGCATTATTGTCATGTTACAAAAGCACAACACTGAGTGCAGCCTCAGCGAGGCAAACTTTAATAACAAGACAAAAGCGAAAACCAAAGTCAGATTAAGCAGAGCAGATGAAAACAGAGACAGCAATGGAGTCAGATCCCAGCAGGCTCACGCAGACAGCAGATCAGGTGCTAATTATCTGTTCGTTAGCTGTGTGAAGCTGCGCTTGCTACACTTGACCCCTATCCACACATAGTTACAACTGTTGAGGCACACAGCACATGAAAACTCTGAAGCTATTGTATTGGTTCAGTGCAGAAATGGAAATGCCTGCTATCTGTAATAACGCAGCAGGTTCAGTCACATGGTCAGCCATGCTTATGCATTTGCTGAAGAGAACACAGGTATCCCCAACGAGTGTATGCTGAGTAAACACCTCTGCAGAAACCCGGGCCTTCCCATCATGCACTTCGGTGAAGACGATTATGAAGACATGCTGACTTATAACAGATATAAGCTAAAGAAGTAGGAAACAGACAGGCTGTATGAGCGCCACCCAGTAAATATAGAATTCTTGTAGCTATGCAAAAATACATGATAATCCTTAATCAAGTTTTGCTGTAAACATTCATGTTGAATAAAGTGAGCAATACTGAACTGGTGCTTGTTTTGTGTACATCCACTTACCCCACAGAAGCGGGTACCAGCTGTGTCCCTAATAAACTGAATCGGTCTCTTCAGTACTGTACCCAGACGTGGGACACATACTAGTTCCCTCCCTGTCTATCAGCTCTAGGTCTGAAGTAAGGAGACAAATGAAAAAGTCCAGTATGTATGTCCCCCTTACAAAGCACATGAGAAAACCTTGCCAGACATATGAAATTTGACATCTATGTATCTTTTTTTAAACATGTAGGCCTACATGTTTTGTACATATGCGGTTAAATTTGACTAAAAAATTGTGGCTATGAGAAGTAGAGTAAGCCTTTGATCAGGGCAGGTACTACATATTGAGTTTAAAAATTACAGTGAACAGCTAAGTAATTAATGTCATTGTTCAACAGAGGAAAAGCTGCCACCATATTTCCTTCAAATCAGGACCAAATGCTATTTATCATATAGTCCTATTTAATGCCTAGATGGGCAAAGGACAAACAAAGAATTTAGAAACTGATAAACTGATTAAGGACCTAGGAACAGACAAAAAAAAAAAAAACACAGAGAGAAAGAAAAAAGAGCTGTTATATGCCTCCATTGCTAGGTGACGGCAAACACCGGCTAAATTTCCAACCTGGTTAATAAGGACAGGCTTAACAAATAATTCATGTCCTGAAAGCACCCAGTGCCCATAATGGTTAATAGACCAAACAGCGAATAATACTCTCTGCCAGGCATGAAACCTGAAAAAATATGACCTTATTCCAGACGGGAAGGACCAGCTAGCCTTATGGTTAAGCAGAGAGGTTCACAATCATTTTATCAATGAGAAATGCGTAAGATACCAGAGGGGAAATGTCACAGACTTGACATCTACCTGTCATCACTTCTTTACCCACCATCATTATCAACGAAATAAAAAGGACTTGCCAAAGTGCAATTTACATTATAGTAACAGTGAACTGCAAAATAAAGCTTTAAAAGTGTACGATAACATATAAAATTGTAAGTAATAGAGTGTCTTTATTTTGGAGTTATAAAAAAACAAGCGATTTAATAATCTAATTGATAATCTATAATAATAACAATGATAATAATAATAATAATAATAATAAGAAGAAGAAGAAGAAGAAGAAGAACATGAATAAGAACAAGAAAAAAAAACAGAAGACTTTTTTAAATCATTCACACAATTTTTCCTAAATTATGTCCACCAATGGTTTGCGGTCACTTTGGACTAGTGTTTACTCTCTGGTTGCTAAGCAACAGCAGTTGAGTGTCACAACAGGCTAATTTCTACGCCACTGTTTTCTAGCCAGTTTTCCAAACAGCCTGCCACAACTCCTCTGGCCTAATTACCCCAATCTTGTATATCTGTTTGGTTTTACAATAAGATACATGTTCCCCTACAAGAAGGTACTTTTGGTAAAAGAAGTGCACAGACAAGCCATGTGAATTCGTAGAGCTGCCTGCGCCTGTGCTCATCTGTCACTCCTGCCTGGGGTTCTTCTTCCACTCATCTGTTCGCCGCAGAGCCATTTGCCACTCGTGTCATTCCCCAGCGGCGGGATTTGCAACTCCAAACAAACACTGCAATGTAATTAAATGGGTGCTGACTCTGCAGGCCATATGACACATGAAGAGTCGGAACCAGGAGAGGAGAAAAAGTGTAAGTGAACCTGTTGGTAACTGTCTGGAGTCCATTCATAGTCAGTGTGAGGCAACATTAACACTGGGGTTTCCCTAAACAGTTAAAGACCAAAGCATTAAACACAGACCATGCACCTGAGAAGTACTCACATCCTACATGGCACAGTGCCATTAGATCTATCCCTTTCACGCTTTCTTTATCCACCATAATCAGCAGTGGCTTTAAAAGCATGTCTGTCCTTATCTTCATCCTGGGGACAGGAGCTCAAGTGCCGGCATCCCTGCTGTTCCCACTTCCTGTCTCCCACACTCTGCCGTCATCCTTCACCCCCATAAATAAAAGCACAGGAAATTCCTGACGTGTGAAATATGCTTCCCACGGGTCAATTTAGAAGTAAAACAACTGTGTTTTGGAAAGAGCAGGACCGAGGCAGAGAATGAGTCAGCTGCCCTTTTTATCTTCCATCGACTCACACTGAATGCCCAAGTAGCAAACACATGCACACACGCGCGCGCGCGTGTGTGTGTGTGTGTGTGTGTATGCATGCGTGCATGCATGTGTGTGCATAAACAAATGAGCACCACTCCATAATCAATTTGTCAAGATGCACAAACATTTTTTGTGACTCTCCTTCTAGGCTATATGTGGACATGCTGCATGTGGCTTTGAAAGTTTTTTAGTGTTCTCACATAGGCGGGCTCAATTATGAAAAACACTGACGACATTTCTCCTGCACTCTTGGGTGTGGGCAGTCAAACATTGCTAAAATTCAACATATACTAAGGGGGCCCTACCTACATTTTCAACAGCTTCCAAACCAAAAACAGGGAAAACGTAATTCAGGCAACCCGAAAACTCAAGTCCTGTCCATGTGCTTCAAAGCAGGCCTTGAGGCTTACAAACAATTTTTTAGCTGTACATAAACGGGGCTGTAAAATTCAAATGTTACTCCCATGTGTGCATATAAATATTTCTCTATTTGCAAAACATTAAATATACTTATCTTGTAGATAGCAAAAAGAGTAAACATATGCTAAGTTTGTCATAATAATCAGAGCACAATGAATGAACTCATGCTCATCCACCTATACCCGTCTTCTCTCACAGTTAACAGTGTCCAACCTGAACTAACAGGCAGAAAGTTGTTTAAAGATATATAAAATCAGAGTATGGCTAAACATTGATATGAGGGTCCAGAGTTGTGGCTTATGTAGTTACACCCCTATGACACTGCGCACTTAAGCTCTGCAGTCCTCCCCGCAGGCACTGCATTAGGATGCATGTCCCAGCCTCCACACAAATACACCTGAGTCCTGGGCAGACACCTGCGGTACTTCACTGCAATGCCTGTTGTAACTCATACTGGGAAAGTCTGGCTCCCTTTACCTCTTCTACACTACCAATGTCCTACATGAGGCTCAGCTGCATTTGTGTGGACACATTTTTAGTAGATCAATAAAGTTTATGGCTTAGAAACTTTTACTTATTGTAAACTGGATATACAATAAAATGTAAGATTGTTAGTATACGAAATGGTAACAGTCATCCCAATTCATGGTTCAGCGTGAAGGACTGTCTGGGAAGCCATGACAGCATGAGATGGTCAGGTTGTCTATTTTTCAAATTAGTATCACTAATGATGTTTGATATCATTGTGCAAGAGAAAAGTGAAAAACAAAATTGTTATCACAGAGTGAACAACTGCAGAGCTCTGAAGCTAAGTCATTGGACAGGAAGGCCTAGGAACTTTCTGGTCATGGAAAAACATGGTCTGGATACAGAGTGACCCCTGCAGCAACCATGGACCTAAGTAGCGTGATCTCCTCTGCTCCTGCAGAAAGTGTGTTTCACCAGCAGCTATTTGCAGGAAATTAAGTCTCACAAGGGGCCGCAAAGACCCTGCAAACAAGCCCTCTGTTCACTGCTGAACGACTGGTTTGTGGGTTGCTTTCACTGCCTGAACACCCTCCCCCATCTCCTACTATTACTCATGTGGTAGAAAGTTTTTTTTTTTTATTATTATTCTGACACGGGGGTGGGGTGGTGGGGGGACTAGGGTCAGACAAAATTGTTGGAAGAAACGGAGCTAGAGAACGTATACAAGTAGTTGAATGCTGAAGGTCACACCATTACAAAGCTGTCATTTTGTAGCAAAAATACAACCAGTTGCCCTTGTATGGACACCACGAAACCTTTCTGACTCCCTGATTCCCATACATCAGCATGTGACAATGATCTACATGCAGCACCGGTCACTCTGGTGCACAGACCATCAGAACACTGTCTGTGCTTGTAAACAGCCAGTGGATTATATAATAAGACAACGCGACACGACTCGGTTCTTTAGAGAGGACTGAGCACATGTCCCTGCTTATGTTTGTTGTCTACATTTGCGCTGCCTTACACTGTTAGCATTGTCGTGCAAACTGTTTACTGTTTTCCGCCTGTTATGATTTTCATAGCTTTAGTCAGATTTTTGTGACATAAACACCAAACTGTTATCCACTTCAAACAACAAGAACAATATGTCTGACCATTCCTTAATCCTCTTCCGTATATAGGCCAGATGATTTTCTCTTAATGTGTATGGTTTTTTTCAGGATACAAAAAAAATTTACTATTTTATCAAATCCAATAAAAAGGGGCACAATGAATACTCAGAAATACCATAACAAAGCCAGAGATGAAACCGCTTACCTTATTCTCAGTTTTAGTAAACCTATTGCCAGAAATGCAAATTAGCAGTCTAACTTTAGACAGCTACTTAGAACCAACAGTAAACTTGTCAAGATTAAATGCAGACTGTGGAAATCACAAACAGAGAAGACTAGGAGTAAAAAACTCTACAGCATTACTCTCGCTACAGTAGAGTCTACATAATGTTTGTGTTTGATCTAAAAGCATGAGGGTTTGTTACCAGTGACGTTTCTGTTTATTATACTCAGCTAGGAGACCTGGATAGGAACCTCACAACACTGCTGAAAGGGCTCAGTGGTGTTAAAAAGGTTTGCATGCCACACAAACACTGTGCCCTGTGATGCCCGACTGCCCAATATTCGTGGAATGCAGTTCACCCAGCACCCCAGCCTTGTTAACAATCCTTTGCCAAAACATCACATCACCGGTATGGCTCCAAATGACATGTTCCCAGCAAACTGCCCTAGCATGAAGCAGCTGACAGAGAACCAGGTCCTATACAAACCTAGTTGAGATACTGTAGAGAACTTTCACAGTTTTCCTCTGTGTTATGAAAGAAAGGCCATGCAGCTGGTTCATCCAACCTCCAGGAAAAACGGGCACTAATCTTAAATGCTGTGTCTAGTCTCAGTCAATGATGGGTTCCCAGGCCTGTAGAGTAGTTACCGAACTGCCATGAATCAATTATGTTTGGGTTTTGTGTTCAAATGTGGTTCAAGCACAGTAATTGCTTTATGTTTCTCTGAATGCACTGTATGAAATCCTATCATAGTGAGAGGCTATTCACTGTCTTGGCAAAGAGGAAACAGCACTGCAGATTCATTGGTCCCAGAGGAGAGCTGAGGGCAGCTGTCTCGCACATCAAATGTAGAAGAAAATGTGTAGCGGCTCATGTGTCAAACAACTTTCATCTCAAAGGGTGGGTCGATGCCCAGGAGAATTATGGGTTATGCTACAGAATTCACCTCCACAATAAGAACAAACTCAATAGCTACAAGATAAAATCAAGTCCATTGCACTTCTAATTTTTAATTATTTAAAATGTTACTTCTGATGCTTATTCTCTACCTTCATCTTTTCCAGGGCAACTGGTACAATGAGAATCAGACCTGAGTATCCCACATAGGAGACAAGAATTCTGCTTTACCAACCCATGCAACAGTTACTGAAGCATTGAGAATATCACTACATTTTTAAGAGAACGGAATAATTCATTGTCGTAACCGCTTAGTCCTGGTGAGGGTCGCAGGGAAGCCTGGAGCCCATCCCAGAGCACAGGGCAGGGGACACCCAGGGTGGGGCACCAAC